>JAZBGW010000074.1:4058-24643 GCA_037464815.1 Mylabris variabilis
CTGAAGAGGTTTTGACACACAATAACGTGACAAAATCACCCCAATATAAAGACATCCGTGTTGTGGTATTATAATTTTACTTTTAGTACTATTCCTACAATGTTGTGTGAAATTAACTTGATCCCATTTTATTACACAAGTTTAGAGCTTATTCACATAGTGGCTTAATTCATACCCTCTCTAATCATCCTAGATAACATTAAAACTAAATTTATTAATAGTAATTTTATTACTTTCATTAGTTTTTACCAATTATAATAATCAGTGATAATCTGATAAGGGATAGAAGCACAGATAGTCTTAATTAAACTAACATCTGGTACACTTTATAGAATCTGTTTTTTTCTTTTTGTTCAAATGCGTATATTCAGAGTACGGTCAGTTTTATTACCCAAAAACTCATTAAGGTGATCCTACAGAACAAGAGTTGTACAACTTCGACCCTTAACTTTATCGCAGAAAACACCACCAGTGATCCTTGGTTATAACTTATAACTGAAAGAAACAACAAGACAAAGACTCGGTCGCCCTTTAAACGAAACACTCCCTTGATTTCGTTGATTGATGATAACTTTAGTCAAAAAATTGACCTTATCTGATACAGATCAAAACCCATAAAAAAGTTGTTTATAAGGAAATCAGCCTTCGATCTATCCAACAAAATTGGACGGATTGATGAACGGGATAGAATTCACTATTCAATGGAATCTTTCAAAGTCTAGAGGGACATCAAACTAGTAAATAATCAAACAGAATTGTAGGGAATTTAACGCTATGTGTATGTGGTTGACCATTGAAACTAGTCTCAAATACGCATTTGATTGTCAATCGAAGATATTCCCGGAATTTGCACGGTGCTAAAAATTGTGATAAAATTAAAAAAATATCTGTCTAATTAAAACATTCTGTAGAGAGTCAATTGTTCTTAATAAATTATTAAAAATGAGAAACATATGCGTATTTTCTAGAAAGTGTTTTCTATGTTGATATAATCAGATTTTATTAAAATATAATTAGAGATTTAATCGTTGCACATACAAGTTGACAGATATGAAATTTTAACAAACAAACAATTAGAGAAGAACATGGAAAATTATTATGAGAAACGCGAATAAAAGGAGAGAGTGAATAAAATGATAAATTCGTAAATACACACGCACATTTGTTAATTATACTTTAAAATTTACGTTTAGCCAGCTGTCATTTCCACTACACTGAAACCATCAGTGAATGGTATAAACTGTCTGAAACAATCCTAGCACGTGTATAAGTGCGTATTTACCATTTATCTACACAACCAACGCACTTGTAAATCCAACGAAATAAGTATACAGAGATGAAAATCTAAAATGTACACGATTCATATGAAACTCCTATTAATTGGCGAGCAATTTGAAAAATATTTCAAGGATTTATAAGAGGGTGTCTAGAGATCATTTTAGCAAAATTAGAACCTTGTAGCTCATCTGGAAGTTGGTCAGAAAACGCTCGTTTTGAATACAGTCATGATTTTGAAAAATGAGCTAAACGCGTAAAAGGACTAATTGTAAGAATAACACAAAGACCCTTCCAATTTTGATTTTGCTCGTTTCTCTCCATTGCATTCAAGAAAAAATACGCAACTTTTTTTTGCTGCAGAATAAAATAGAGAAAAACAAAAAAAACAATGTTAGGAGGATCCTCGAGTCATTCTAGGTCGTTTAACGTATACAACGCGTTTTTGACCAACTTCAAAATGAGATATGAGGTTATAATTTTACTAAAATGGTCTCAAGGCAGCCTCCTATGAATCCTAGAAATATTTTGCCAATTGCTCGCCAAATAATAAGAGTGTACATTTAAATTTTCATCTCTGTATATGTTCGAAATTACCCACCCTGTTCTCAGCTTAAAATCTCTATATTTTATGGTGTAATAATATTAAATTTTAGCTAACGCTCCCCTTTCACTACCGTCTATTTGCTCTCGTTTTATATCGATGCTATCAAAGCACACTCTATTTCGTATTTTGTTCGCTCCTGAAGCTGTACCTGTACGCTTTTCCGGCCTGAAAATGACCAATTTCTATTTAATGTACACGATGGTGTTTGTTTTTATTATGTTTGATAATCGACCGCCGTCTAATGGGATTTTTTTATTCCCCTATCAGTTTGTTTCACCGTTCATGTCAACGAACTATAATCATCCTGATGAATTTTTGATAGGCAACATTAGAGTGAGGTACAAGAATGTTTCTAATTTAAAGTGCCAGTTCGGTATGTAATAAAATCTCCTATTGTGATGTTGTCTTGTTAGTATAAGCAGGCTTACACAATGTTTTGTGCATCCAGTTGAAATCTCTTTGTAGTGGAAAATTTTCGTCGTAACATCATATAAGACGATAGGAGTTATCGTTATAGGATTAGTCACGATTGAAATAAATTCAACATCACTGACTTTACAGTAGGTACTAATACGACTTTGAAAGTTGTTGAAAGAAGAAGTTTTAAGAAACTGTTGGAAAAAATCAGATTTCGAATTTTTATAGCAAAAAAACAGATATTTATCGGCCTTAACTTTTACTTCTTTTTAGAGATCCATTGATCTGACTGATTCCTGAAGTTTATTCATCGGTCGTACAGAATTTCTGATATAATTTTAGAAGCTTTCCTGTTTTTGTTTTAATATAGTTTTAATGTGTAGATGAAAGTCGAAAAATGTCGTAGTAATGAACGGTCAGTGTATGGGGAATTATCGCAATTTACACAGACAAAAATGTTAAAAGTGGAAACGTACTACAAATCCCCGAGCACTTTCCTCTGCATTCATTCAATAATAATAAAAACAACAACAACAACAATAACAACAGGAAAACAGCAAATGCATTACGGTACAAATAATTCAATTAAACCGTCAATGTGTTCATTGCTTACATTGTCAATAAGAAAGAAGCCGTGTTGAATCTTAACTTAATTGCACTAATTTGATAAATTCAAGAAGAAACACTTGTATAGAAGTACTGTAATGGTTATAAATATGGATAGAGATTCCAGTGGTTGTTTTTTTACC
The DNA here is from genome assembly GCA_037464815.1 of Mylabris variabilis. NCBI lineage: Eukaryota > Metazoa > Arthropoda > Insecta > Coleoptera > Meloidae > Mylabris > Mylabris variabilis. Next base: position 7,107 of record JAZBGW010000074.1, read on the forward strand.
CAATATTGGACACACATTTAGCAACTACTTTTGTGTATGTGTGTGTGTGTGTGTGTGAGTGAGGGTTGTCTGGACAATACCATCGATTTCAGATCCTCCGAATTTTATTTGTTTTACTTTCATGAATTGACTCGATAAATCTTTCGACACAAGAGTATGGTGTGTGTGTGTGTGTGTGTGTGCGCGCGTGGGGATTTTTATAGCTTTTCCATCTTTATTAGTTTTTATTATACCCCCTTAAAATCCAGCACCAATCGATAGTTGTGATATTAAATTGGAAATATTACGAATTTAATGTACCTATAGTACCAATAATCGCTTCTTCAAGTGTTGCATATATAAAAGAAATCGTCACGAAACTGTGTCTTCATTCATTGTATTAGCAACAAGAACAACAAACGTGGACTTGAGGGGATGCTGGAGTCCGGACTCTATTCAATGTCCGAAAAAGTGACGATTTTTTATTTTTTCTTAATCATGGATTTCTCGCTTGTTTTTGTGAGATATTCAAACGCTCTAGCTAGCGTTGAATTTTAGATTTCAGGGTGAATCCGAAGGGGTTTTCCATTTTGGAAAATGTTGGAGCATGTTAAAAAAATTTAAATCACTCAGTTTCTATAATCTTAAAGATAAAAAATCTTACGGCAGCTTGTTTGAAAGCTCATTCATGCGTGAAGAACAGATGGTTTTCGAAAAGTCTAATTTTGGAAAATCGAAAAGGTTATAAAATTTTCTTCAAAATTTTTTTCAATAACGATTTTGACTTTCCAAAATTGGATTTTTTGGAATCCATCTGCCATCCGCCCATGAATCAGCTTTCAAACAATATACGATTTTTTTATTTTTAAAGTTGTAGAAACTGCTGTAAAAAAATTAACATGCTCTGACATTTTCTTCTGCATTTTAGAATTTAGTGAAAATTTTCCAAAATAAAAAACTCGTTTGGATGCACCATAAAACGCCCAATTCAACGCTAGTTACGGCGTTTGAATATCTCAAAAAACAAGCGAGAAATCGATGATTAAAAAAAAGCATAAGACATTGAATAGAGGCCGGACTCCAGCATCCCCTTAATATCGATTCAAGAAACTTTCGCTTATCTAATTGAAGAAAACTACAATAGATGATTTTTTTGAATTCACCATAAAAATTGCGTTCCCGAATGGGAAAGTAATCAGTCGGGACGTTACTAAAATTTCAACAAATCCAATTGTGCCTGGAATCGATTAATTCAACGGCAAAGTTGCCATTAAGGCAACACAACAATTTATTGATAAATAACTGAAAATACTTATTTCTTACCGTATACTTTCTCCTTATTAACAAAAGTTCAAGGATTTGATTTCTCAATCAATCTAATATAAGAGAATACGGTGGTGTTCCCGGACAACAAGACAACAAGAAAGAAAAACGGAATTTATTAACCTGACCGAAATCGTTAATTCGATATAGATTGAACGAATATAAAACCGGATAAGACACAAACAAACAAAAAAAAACAATTAATTTCCCAATAATAAATGATCCATTAAATGTATGACACGTTTTTAATATCGTTACGGATTTTTTTTCGAAATTTCAATCGTTTACAGTAGCGAGAGGACATACAATAAAATGATTGTCGGGTCTGATAACATAAATAAATTGTATTCTGATGACTTCGTTGTGCTCTGATTCACGGTGATTTGACATTTTATGTACCGGTATTCCTCGATATAAAAAACGCCAAATTTTTTTAAAAAATAAAACAGCAAAAGAGCATGACCTTATCTGATTGGAAACACCCACTATCTTTATATACATGCTATATACATTTAGATTATCTATTTTTACAATGAGAGAACGAAAAAAATAGAATAAATCTTAAACTTTCAAAATGGACTTATTGTAAATGTTCAAAGGATGGACGTTATCTCATGATCGCAACATTCACGATTCTTTTGAAAGTACAACTATTTATAATAGCTGGAAGGATGCTACAGGGTGAATCAAAATTCGCCGAACATATCAGGGAACATGAGAAAAATGTTTAAAAAAATTCGTCTTCTTTAATTTCGTAGATATTGGACATTATTTAAAGGTAAATTTGGCAACATTCAGTTAATAGTGCTAAAGTGACTAATTATTTTTTATACAAGAAAATAAAATAATTTGCTATGTTGCCACTCATTTTTTCAAGTGAAAACAGTTCAAAACCATTTCCTGAAAATGGTACTTCGGACCACGTAAATGAGGATTAAGCCAATCATCACTGTTCAGAATGATTATTCAGCTGGTCTACAGAGCCAAACTCTTTTTATTAATTGAAATAAAAAAACTTAAAAGTTCAATCTTTGAATTTTTATATTTAGAAAACTAAAGATGGATTTTTTTTAACATTTTTATTGTTAGTTTTGGGCATTGGTTAACAACTGAGCTATTACGTCAATTTCGGTTCACCCTGTATAAATTCTAGAGTCTCAACAAAACAATACAAAATTTAATAAAATCATTGAAATAGGCGAAAATATTATTCACCAATTTATTTATTTATCAAAATGATAAAAATAATTACAGATAAATATGCAATAATTTTGTTATATTGCGCTTTAACTTTAATCTTGACCACATATTTCGCCTTCAAAACAAATATTACTCTAACATTTTTTTATCAAATACTGATTATTTCATTAACTATATTTTTCAAGGTGATAAAAATTATAATATCGTCATTATGCTCTTACAACAAACTAGCGCATTCTTCAATTCTCGAATTCCAATGAACTTTTTTAAGGCCAAACGAACCAAAGAGCCGACAATGAAACGAGGAAGAGAATGAAAAGACGTTTTTTAAACGGAATCCAACTCGATTTTTGATTATAAGATTGGCAGTTACCAAAACGGACACCAGTGAGGAAAAAAAAGAGTAAAACCTCATCATTAATCTTATAAAAGTTGTTTTTAATTTGCCGAAAATTAAAAGCAAAATACCAGAAGAAAAAAATTAATTAAATCCCTTATAATAAACAATATCATACAGTTCACTTAACGGTTGTGTGTATGTTGTTATTATTATTATTATTTCTATGTAAAGATAGAGTTATAGAACAATGAGGCTGTAAAAGATCCATCCATTATTCCTGTATTACAATAATACGGGATCATGGGAGATTAAATCTAAATCTACACACATAATGAGGCTACTAATATAACGTGTGTAGATTACAATGTACAAATTCTATTTAATCGAAGATTTCCTACATAATAGAACAAAATTACTAGACACTAAAATGAATAACTCTAAATTTCTTTCAATTACTGACCCCATAAAAAAATTGTAACTGCGTAGATCGTGATGCTACAACATTCACCAATTATCTCAATTAACCAACAACTTTTAATTTTGAATGATAAAATGATCGAATTTTTTGTTGTCGTTCGATCTATTCTATGATTTTTTCTCTCCAATTTTTTATTTAATCTTCTTTTCATCTCAAATCTCCAGAGACAAATCGACTACTACTACTACACAAACACAGACAGAAGAGCGACTTTTCGTGACCTTTTTCCTTAATTTATTAACAAACACGGATTGTTGAATTTTTCATCATTTCAACCACGAAATTACAATAAAGTGCAATTATTACTTGAACAATATTGTAATTATGTAACGATTTTTCAACTCACAATTAAGATCCGATCGTGATATTACTAAAAATTTATTTTAAATTACGAAATCAGTACTTATACACGACACCAAGGTGAATTTAATTGACCATAATAATAAAAATACGTGGATTCGTTGATGTAGAACAACAATAGTGTACACAAAAAAACGAAGGTTGTAATTATTATTTAAAAAAAAACTCTATTCAAAAGTATAAATAATAATTTTGGGTGATCTATTTTCGGTTAAAAGTGCTACTTATTATTTGATAATTTACAATCGAGTTAAAGCTAGTTAGCAAAACTGGAAAAAGTTGTATTTATGTATCTAGTGCTTGTTTTTACTCGTTTGCTGAAGCTTTACAATTCAATCAATACAATTTTCGAAAATGAACCTAAAATGAAACTAGAAGAAAACTAGATATTAAATATTCCAATATCTTTTTGAAATTCGTTTTAAATTGCACAATAATTTCGGCGATTTCATTTTAAATATAGAGTAAACACATGGTACAGTTGTTATAAACTTGTTTATCGTCGAAATATTCGGTTCATATCTCACGATAACTACGAAAAATTGGCTCTAAAACTAGATTGAAACCATAAGTTTAGAATTTTCAACTCTATTCTATCAACTGTACAGTTTTTTTTATAAATTTCTGAATTTAGTTTTAGTCTTAATCCGTTTAATTTAAAGGGGAATTTGGACAGCGCTATTTTTAGTTTAATCATCTTTTTTTCCTAAATTTAAACTATAAATTCACTTTAATTATAGAATATTCTATATTTATGTATAAAATGTGTTGGTTAATTAATTAAAAATCTCACAATTTCTGTCTTCTTACATTACTCATTTGACACTTTACAAACTGTAAGAAAAGTTACGAAACCGTTATGTAAATAATTTGACAGGCTTACATTTTAATGTCCAAAATTCGTGTGTATTCCTCGAAAACCTATCGATAATAACGATTAAAATTTCCAATCTAGAATTTAAACATGAACGTGTATTATCCGTCGATTCGTGATGAGGTGTATGCATCGATTTTAAGATAATTGGTTTTGTAGATGGAAAACGTTGTCTAATTCAATAAAAATCTGCAAGTAATACCGAAACAAACTAGAATTGGATCTGGCAGTCGATTAGTAAGTCAAAGTAAGTAAATTTAGCGAAATTTAATTAAAATGAACAAGAAAAATAAACAACATTAAAAATAGATTTTCTTCCAATTTTCCACATAATAATTCTGAAAATAGCACGGTATTTGAACAGTAATGGTGCATTACACACATCGAACAACGAAAAAATATTGAATCAAACCATGACAATACACAAAAAAAAAATAATGACAACTTGTAATTTTATCTTTATTCTATAGAACGATAATGATTGTATTGGTATGATCGATAGGTTATTTGATTGCCTTAAAAGCTTAAACATGAAATGGTCATATTTTCTAATGAGATTCCTCTCCGACAATAAATAAACAACAACAACAACAACATGAACACCTACACAACAACTTCGTGACTTGCCCACAAAACAACACACAATCTATAAAACAAAAATCAACTGAAAGGAAGAGAATTGAACACTAGAACCAACCAACCAACCAACCAACCACCATATGGTGCATGCAATTATTTTCATTATCCTTAATTAGCATCTCTATTTAGTCTATTAATACGTGGGATTATAATATTATACGATAGGAAATTTAAATTTGTTTAACATTATCAATATTAAACAATAACGTTAAATTGAATATTAGAATTTTTATAATGTTGTTATTTGTTGATTTATTGTAAATATTGATACAACAATATTATTGGATATTATAAATTTATAGTTTCAGATAATTAACAAATATTGACAACAACAAGATAAATTAAAATTTTTGTTTTTGATAAAGAAAATCACAAAATAAACTGACAGAAACAAGACTTTACAAACTTTTAGATATTAAAGCCAACTTTATTCAGTCTTTAAGAAAATTTATCCATTTTTTTTTTTTTTGGAAGAAACAGAATTAATAAAAATTCATAAAATTACACCTATTTATAATAAAACACAAAAGAAAACAAGATAGTGAATTATTTATAGTTTCAAACCTATTGTTTTGACTCTAGGTATATAAAAACTGGACAATTTAAAGTTTGTAATGAATAAAACTTTCAAATTTATCACAATTTTCGTCTGTAAAATAATTTTCTACTTATTCTACGGTAGATTAACAATTTATTATAAGAAATGAAAAATGAGAACAGGTATAGACGAAACATAATAAAATTTCTATTATAATAAAATTATAAAAAAATTTATTGGCAATATATTTTTATTACCATTAAAGCCAGTTTGAAATATAATCGGTGGTAACAGAAATTGTATTACTCTTTTTTTTAAACGAGTGTAATATCAAAAAACAGTAAATTATTTGGGAATATTCCCAATTCAGTTCTAAGAAAAGCCAAATAATTTATGCCAATAATTAAATCTGGGACATTTGGTTACTATTTAAGAAAAAATATTTGGCTTTTATTTATAGCTGTATTAAAGAGGATGTTTGATTTGAAATTTATTCTATAATTAGTGTAATTACTGACTGGAATTGAGTGTAGTTCAATATATTGTTTTAGTTAACGGCGATATAAATCAAAGCTGGAATTCTCTAAATTTTAGTACCTAAATAAGTGACTGGATTTAAGCAAGACATTGTCATTTGAACCAAAGTTATCTAATTTTTTTCATTTACTGATGTGGACAGGCCCGGACTGGACAGAGCGGATAGGCGAAAATTTCCGCTGGAGCCAACTGTTTTTATGAGGGCCATGCAATTATTCTTAAAAGAAATTGTCATAATTTATGTTTATTTAAAATTTAGGCCATATATGTACATAAGAGGGTGTGTCCTAACGATGGGCCATTAGAAGTTCTAATTAATGGACGCTCTGAATATTTTACCCGAACTGTCTGTAGAAGATATTTTTGTTGTTTCAACAACCCCCGTTATCTGGGGTAGTATTACTCTTTTATTTTAAATGGACCGACATTTTATTTATTGCATTTTGAATTCTATGGTTAAATCGATGGGGACTTTGATGGTGTAACTTATGGTCCACAGTGTTAACAGTTTTTCAGTTATTTTGACTTTTAGTAAAATTTTAAATTCAATACAATTAATGCAGATTTTTTTCTCTATCTAACCAAATAAAGAAACATATGTTGTTTCCATTCAAAATAAGCAAGATATTATAGTTTAAAAATTGCCTGAAAGACAAATTTATTTCAGCTAAACGCTGAAGGATAATTAAATGCCTTCAACTTTGATAGAAATTGGGTCATTTGTGCTACCTGATTTTCAAATCTCTCTAATCTCTCTAATAATTTCAAAAATACAATTTTTTTAATTGAACGCTGCAAAATTTAAGATTCCAACAATAAAAGTCAAAATATCTGAAACACTTCCACGTTAGTCCACAGGTGCCCTTCGATTGAACCATAGAATTTAAAAATCCAATAAGAAATATACCACTCTATTTAAAATAAGAAAGTGCACTAGCTCATATAAGGGAGGCTGCTAGAATAACGAAAACATTTTCTAGAGCTAGTTCAGGTGCACCCTACTCCCTTATTTTTTGATGAAATCGAAGGGGACTTTGATAATACAATCTGTAGTCTAACGCTGAAGATTTTTCAAAAATTTTGACTTTGTCAAATTTCAAATTTTAAAGTGTTTGACTTAAAAATTCATATTTTTGAAAATATTGTCACTGAAAGATTAATATTTGGAATACAAATAGCATGAGCAATGTATTTTCACCAAAAGCTTACACCGTCTAATTATCTGTCAGCGTTTTGCTGAAATAATTTTTTTAACGCAATTTTCAAACTATAATATCTTGCTTATTTTAAATAGAACACCATCTTTTTAAAATGGCCTGAAAGAAAAATTAATTTCAGCTAAATGCTGAAAGATAATTAGAAACTATAGGATTTGATAGAAAGTACATTATTTTTACTATTCCAGTTCGAAATTTTAATCTTTTAACTGTTTGATGATATGAATTTTTGAAACACTGCAAAATTTATAATGAAAAGTCAAAATATCTGAAAAACTGTAAATATGAGATCATAAGTCGCTTATCAAAGTCCCCTTCGATTTAAGCAAAGAATGTAAAAATGCAATAAAAAATATACTATTCTATTTAAAGTAAAAAGTAGGGTGCGCGACATCATAAAACTGGGGCTGCTAGAACAACATAATAATGTCATAATAATAAATCTTCGCCAAGGCCAAACTGGTCCAGTCCGGCCCTGGATGTGGATAGAACTTGTTCTTAAACAGTTCCAAAATACGTACCGAAATCGAGATTTATCCAGGTTAGACTACAATATTAATATTCAGTTCAAATCTCACCTGTTTTTTATTCGACCAGTATTACCAACAAATCAAACAATAAACAAACAATTTACAACAACAATAACAGATGCAAAGTGTAAAAATAGGACGAGAAAATCAGTGTTTGTTTACGAGAATCCCACTTTTCTACATTCCGGTCGGCTATTTTCATTTGAAAACAAACTAAATTCTGAAAATCGGTAAACACACATTCATATACAAACAACAATAACAACAGCAACAATACAGAAAGGAGAGAGGAGATTACTAAACAGAACCAATTTGAGATTTTTTCTATAAACACACCCCCAAGTCCACCGTTGTTTGTTTTTACAATACCTACCTACACACCCAATCCCTTAACCGACTTTTTTAATTCTCTTTTCTATATCGCCTGCCTGAAAGCTGAAATTCGGTGTGTATATGGTGAAAATTCAAATTCTATCCCATCCACCCCAATGACGACTAACTAATTGCGAAAGTTTTTCAACAACTAAACATTGAGAGACGAGAAAAAGAGAGGAAAATTTGTATAGATATAGAAATCCTAATATTGTTGTAATTTTAAATACTTGAACAATGACAAGAGTGGGTGGATCTCTTATTTTTTTATTGTTTTCAAATAACCAATCAATATTATAAATACACAAACAGCCTTCACCTTATCGATAGTAAATAGTTCAAGTGAAACAAGTGCCCTTTTAGGTGTACAATTTACTGTAAATAATAGCGGAAATATTAAAATTATATCGAAAAAAAAAACAGGTCAAATATGAATCATTGCAGCATATACACAGAGTAAATTTAATAAAAATCAATAATCACAAAGAATAAACAAAATAAAAGCTGAAAAACTGATGTGTAAATACACATATACGTATCGTTCAAACACTTTGTCATTTATTGGCCTCTCGTAACAACCGATTTTATTGAATATTTGAAGATGAATTTCCGTGTGAAAAAGAAATATTGTAAAAAATGATTTGAATCAAAATCTTTGGAAATTTATTAGCTAGTATTAGAATTATTTTATTCACAAAAATTGTATAATTTTAAAGTTAATTTAGCGTTGACAACTATACAAAAAACTGGATTAAATTCAACTTCATTCCTTTAGCTCTTTTTTAAACGCGTTACAAAATTAAATTTTCAACATCAGGCCATGAAGAATAAATATAATTTGCAATTTATTTCATTCAAAATAAGTATCTTAAAACACAAAAAAATCAAGCATTTTTTTCAAAGAAATAATCTCATATAAATAAAACAAGAATTTATTCAATTTCTGCAGATTGACCCCTAAACTTGAACTTTTTGACCGTATTTTTTAAATAAAATTTCCAGTTGAAATTATTCTTTTGATAAAAGACAAACGAAACTAACTTCATTATTATGAATTCTACTATTCAATTTTTTGATCAATTTTACTTTGAAATAAATTAAAAAAAAATCGGAAAATCCTACAATAATAATATCTTATTAGAGATTGTAATTGACATCGTGATATAAACTTTAACAAGTAGATTGCATGTATTTAATGTCCGGTCAAATCAATATCATAGCTATTAGAAAACAGGTATTCTAGTAGTCATACCTGTTATAAATTCTATTAATACAGTAGGGATGTATCAAGTTACAACCTACGTCCACATATCACCGCCTATGCTTTAAATTAAAACAATTCTATTTGGATTTTATAAAAATTAACAATTGTAGTTAAAATACGTGTAAATCTATTACGACACTGATTAATTCATAAAGTAAGAGTAATTATACATAATTAATATTAAAAGTGAATGTAGACAGACAGCTGGTATACACATAAACACACAACATTAAGCCTTGATGATTCTTTTGTACGCGTACATTTTATGGTAAAAGTTTTTTTTCATCAAAAAAAAGACTTGCTTTTATTCATTTATACAAAAACAAAGTGGGTTAAATTGATTAAAACAGAAAAATGAGGTTAATTTTAAAATATACCAACTGCATAAACAACGCTGTATAAATGTGGGAAGATACAGGGTGTATACAACGCACATTTCAATTTACAGTTGGCTATATTCCTGATTACACACAGTCGTAGCTTTGTTCATACTTTACTATCTATTTGAAAATAGTTTATAATTGAAAAACAAGAGACCGAACCAAGGTATGGTCATACGTAACCAAATTCATAACCAACTGCGAGGTTGGAATAGCATTGTACACCCTGTAAAATGTAATTTGAATTTATTTTTTAGATTGTGAAAAGAATCTGTTAAAATCTGGTCGAAAGTGGTTAAAATCGACCAAAAAAAACTTGCAATTTATTTATAAGATGTGCAATGTCCTTGTTGCTGTCAGTGAGTTGGGTGAGATCATCATGTAATCAACGTTGTCTTCGTCATCGACATTATTAAAACGAAATAATTATCATCTATTACAACAATAAACATCAACAAAAAATAAAAAAAAACAATCGTACATACATTAATTGATCAATTAATTAGTTAATTTATTGATTAAAATTATGAAAATTATTGAGAGATAAGCCAACAATGGTATTATAATAATAATAATAAATAGAAATTTACAACCCCTATTTAAACATCTGTTCGAATTTCGCTTTCATCTAACCGTCCTTGATGCTGCACACTCATACGCCACAACAACAACAACAACAACAACAACAAAACAGCATCAAAGATAAACAATGTTGAAATTATATTAAAGCAAAAAATTTCTGTATTCTTACCTGTGTTTAAAAGTAGTCCATTTATGCACAAATTAATTAATCATCAATACCAAAATCAAATTAAACAAAAATCACAAGATAGGCGGAGGCACGAATAATCAAAAAACAAAAAAATGTAATGGAATAGGATAGAGTTATTTATTTAAATTTAATACCACCGAAAACACTTTTATTTTTTTTATTGTTGTAACGAGGAGGTAGTTTTTCCACTATTATTTATATAATGATTATCAATAAATTATAGTCACCATTAGTATTGATAAAAACATAAACACATGTTCTTGCTTGAATATTTTCGGGTGCGAAAACTACGATGATAACAACACGACGATAGTTATTGAAGGGCAAAATAGGAAAAAAAGAAACAGAATCTCTAACATCACTCTTAACAAACGGACGAGAACACACTGCTGAGTGGTGGTGGTGGTGGGCTTTTGGAAACGCGCGCCACTCCACGATGATGGAGGCGGAACTCAATCGAATACGATTCGATATTGTTCGGACGATTGTTGACGAATAACGATCTAATACAGCGCAAACGTACTCGCCCTACCCATTTTTTTTAATAATAACATAATAAAAATAAACGAAAAATTATACAACCAAGAAAACAATAAATGTTTGCTGAAAATAGATTTTTTTGTAAACTATAATAGAATAAAACTGATAGGTAATATTGGAATAATTAGTTCTAGACAATCATAGAGTTAGCGTTATTCTTTAGTTGTTTAGATAAACAATGAACGTATGTCTGTTCTTGTTGTATCCATCTGCACAGCAAATTGCGGTAACATTTTAATTGAATTTAAAAGCTTATTGTTTCAGTAATTAAGTAATTATAGTTGATTGGATCATTCAAAATCTGTAGCCCTACATAATCAAAGACATGGCCAATTACGTATGGCAAAATACTGCTGTATTTCTGTATAAATATATAAATTGTAGATAGTGATGAACAAAGACGTACGTCTGTACTCTATTCTGAATTTCGACACGATCACTAACAGAGTTGTCAGATTTCATATCAACTTTTCAGTGATCCTTCACATTTTTAGAAATACATACTATTAAGAAATCTTCAAATTTCTTAAGAACAATACGATTAGAAAGAGTATTATTTTAAATACGTTAAATAGCGCCCCTCCTTACAAGGAGATTTCTATTAAAACTAAAAGAGATTGCAAAACAAATAATCGAATATAAGGATAGATTGTTCCATTTGACAACACCGATTATTATCATTCAAACCAACGATATTATACTCAACAAGAATAGCTAAATCACGCACTTTTATCTGATCTGATTATATCGCGCTCGCTACTACGTCACAGATAACATATTTAATGTTGCCATTATTAAAACATTTCTCTAAATACAAGTCGCATTATCATAACAAATATAAAGATTTGAACGAAAATACATTTTTGAGTAGAATTTAGACATTTTAGTCGGGATATAGTATTATAAATTTTTTAATATATGTTATTTGAGAAAGCTAATAAATAATACAGAAAAAATATGTTATTATTACTGTTGAAAAAAATAAATTCACAATTAGTTTTATTCGTACAATTTTCTTGCATTAGTTGTTTTACATTACACAAAAAAAGAGTTATTATTCTTTTTCGTAGAGCAACAGAGCTATTTATACCAAAGATTTTCTCAGTAGATCACTGATATGTTAGACAACATTGCACTTACAGTGAGCAAGCATTTGAGAAATATACAGATTGAGGTTATAAACATAAACTTAAGAAAAAAACACAGTATTGTTTTAATATTGTATCAATTATTTTGTTAAATATTACCGTATTTAATAGTGACCTATATTTAATTTATCTTTATTGATTTAAGATGGTATTTTAGTTTTCAATTAGAATTTATAATAAATTAATTTGTAATTCTCTTCATTTTTTTTAAATTTCCATTGTTGCTGCCCTATTTTTCGTCCTTTTATTATTTACTAATTAAGTAATCTATAAAGATTTAACACAATTGCTAATAATTAATGAACTAAAATAGCAGACGAAGATGTTTAATATTGGTGCGACGAAGACAGAATGTGTTTAATTTTGGTAGGAAGCCACAATTATTACGTCACATCGAGTAGAGTCACGTGTTTCAATAATCAACATATACACGGTCCACCAAGGTAGTTGAATCTTGACACGAACCTAACAACACTAAATTCCCTAATTGTACCCGTTAAAATCTAGTAATTATAAAGTCGTCAGGTTGATATATACAGATATATTTAGATGTCTAGTAACTTTTCTGTCAATAAAAAATTCAATTATGTCCTTGGGCCGAGTTTTGCAGTATAGCCAACCAGCTATTCTTGTTAAGTATAATATCATTAATTCAAACGACTCTGCTATATAGGCAACCAATCATACAATAAAATCCTCAAAACCAATTATTAACAATAATGATTCAATACTAATTATAGCATAAGACGAAATCAATAAATTTTATAATAAATAATAAAAGAGTCTGATAAAAATAGAATAATGTTTTCGACACTTTAACTTATTTAAAATTTCATTAAGAACATTTATTGGGGATCAATAGGTCAATTTCTATTATTAAATGGGACTTTTCATTTGTGTCTATTCTAAAACGTTTCCTTTTTTTCAATCAACTGTATGCTCTAATGATTAATTAATTATTCATGCTTAGCTGTTATTGGTGCAAATTAGAAGAGTCTACTTACTGTTTTCAATAAATTATCCGAACTAATCATTCTAGAAAAATTCTAAATTTCTACTATTGTATTTTTTTTTTAGATTTTACTACTACTAAAATAATGGCATTTTATGATCTTTCCTTGAATTTTATTGCACATATTACTCTCTCTATTAATAGATTTGTTCTTGATGATTCAAATTTCTTATTAATTTAATTTTCTTTATTTAAACAGATTAATCAGTAACTTACATACAAAATTAATTACAACTACCTTACAATATAATAACAATGTTATATAATTTGTTGAATATAGTTTATTATTAAGGTTCATTTATAATAAACCGCCTGTAAAATAAATTTGGAATACACCGAGATTATTCTGATTATCGAAACAGATAAGAATTGAATTTTGTACATTGAAGCTGTAAATTTCCAACCAAAAATAATATATAGGCCCCTGTGCATTTTTTTGTTTGTTTAAATACCACCAATACAATTAACTACGATTCATTCGATTGCCCCAACCGCGTCTATGATCATCTTTAAATTCATCCATATTCCTCATTCGTTCCAAATATTCTGGATCATCATCTTCGATTTTCTTCTCTTTCTCCTCCACTTCTTTCTCTTCTTCATCATCAATATTCATACCACGTAAAGCTTTCTGTTGCAAACTTAGATTACTAGTTGATGGTTGTTTATCTGGATCGGGAAAGACACCATCTTTGACACGTTTATCGTAGAATTCTTGTACGGTCATTGTTGGTATAGCCGGATAACCGGCACCATAAACAGCCTTCTGTACTTGATCCTTTGTTATAATTATTGGTTTTAATGGTGGTGCTGGACGACGTTTTGGTTTCGGTTTCGGTTGATCTGGATCATTCTTCAATAATTCATCTTTATGGTCTAATAACGGTTTCTCCATATCGATACTGTTCAATTCGTCGATTGCTTCATGTATAAATAATTGGATCATTGTTAGAAAATAATTGCGTTTAATTTCTTCATCAGCATGTTCATTCTCCATATTCTTCTTCAAATCAGCCAATTTCTCTTTCAATTCTTTTTGTTGATTGAAACGTTTTATTTTAAATGTTCGGATTGATATCATGTAGGCAATACGTTGATATTCTGTTTCATTATTTGGATCCTCTTTCTTCTTATGTTCATAATCACTTAAACTGTAATCTTTACAACGTTGCAAGAAATCTTTAAAGTAAACTTCGGCAACTTCAACAATTTCACGCCGATCGCCGGTTGTTAATTTTAATGTTAATGAACCTAATAAGGCTGGTAATAGGAAATATTGTAAATCATTGGTGGCAACCTCTTCAATGCCTTCATTGCGACTAAAAACACCAGCCAACGATACTAGACGTGTTGCTTTCTCCAATAAACGCATTGCATTCTTTACTTTTACCTAAATTTAAAAGGTTGTTTTAAATCTGATATCAACAGCAATATGGAGAAATATACTCACTTGAGCTTCAAGGCTATTTGTAGCCTGTTCGTTATTTTTGCATAAATCATTATATAAATCTAAACCATCATTGAATATTGTACCTAAACTTTCAATATCATCCTCTGTTACCAGATTTGTATGGGGTGTTTGGAAAATATTGTTTGGTAATACGGATGTTGCCATCTTTTCCAAATTAAATCTAATCAACCAAATAAACACTGACGATTTACAAAAATTAAATAACTATCAATTTATTGTTGTTTATTATTATTTTTTTACACTGAAAAATTTAGACAATTTACATCAAAAACGAGATAAACAAGAATGACACAAAAACACTTGGGAAATACACATGTGACGTAATTTCCAAATAAATGACGTCACATGGATGTAACTAAACGAACAATATA
Source organism: Mylabris variabilis (assembly GCA_037464815.1). Lineage (NCBI taxonomy): Eukaryota > Metazoa > Arthropoda > Insecta > Coleoptera > Meloidae > Mylabris > Mylabris variabilis. The sequence goes on from JAZBGW010000074.1 coordinate 22,452, forward strand.
CGTGACACGAATACAAATTAATAATTAGAAGACAAAAGTCGTTTTTATAATAATAGAATTGATAACGTTTACAATTATTCTCTTAATAAACAAAAAATACACCGGAAAATTACTTTCTTTTATATTTGATTAGTCAACAACTGATAAATACTGCTTAATCAAGTACTTTTTGTTAATTCCAGCTGTTATCTCATAATTGTACTACAATTACTGATAACAAAACAAATTTAGACAATGAAAAAATATAAGCTTATTATAATTAAAGAAAATCTCAACCACAACTTTCCAATAATTGATCAAAAATTTGTTTATTGGCGACACTGATTATAATTGACACATATGCAGAGCGGTCATTTTAAAAAATCAACTCCGATTCATTCGATTACCCCAACCACGTCTATGTTCATCTTTGAATTCATCCATATCACGCATTCTTTGTAACAACTCAGGATCATCATTTTCGAGTTTCTCCTCTTTATCTGCTGCTTCTTTTTCTTCATCATTCAGTGAGATGCCAGCTAATGCAGCTTGTTGCATACTCATTTGTTGTTGTTGTTGATGATGATTTGGATCCGGAAATATTCCGTCTTTAACCCGTTTATCGTAAAATTCCTGTACTGTCATTGTCGGTAATGATGGATAACCAGCACCATAAACAGCTTTCTGTATTTCATCTCTTGTTATTATAATTGGTTTGAGACGTGGTTGTTGTAATGGTGGTTGTTGTACCGATGGTCGATCATCCTTTTTCATTTTTGCCATATGTTCTAGTATCGGTTTCTCCATTTCAATACTATTCAATTCTTCAATAGCCTCAAAAATATACGATTTTATCATTGTAATGAAATAATCACGTTTAATATCCTCATCGACATGTTCATTCGATACTGTCTTTTTTAAATCCTCCAATTTCGATTTCAATTCCTTTTGTTTTTTGAATCGTTGTATTTTATTCTCACGTGTATTTGCAGCTGCCAATAGAAAATCAGCTGGTGTTTGATTCTTATTTACAGTCTCTAATTTATTTTGTCCCCCTTCAATTTGGTGATCAGTTAAATTATAATCGTGGCAACGTGTTAAAAAGTCTTTAAAGTAAATTTCAGCAATTTCAATAATTTCTTTACGTTCACCAGATGTTATTTTCAATACAAGTGAACCTAATAAGGCTGGTAGTAGGAGATATTGTAAATCATTCGTTGCCACCTCATGGATGCCTTCATTTTTACTGAAAATGCCAGCATAAGATACGAGACGTGTTGATTGTTCTAGAAACTGACGAGCTTTTTGAATATTGTCCTGAAAATTGATTTGGATATCATTTCTAAAACAATATTGGAAATTTTAACAATCTTACCTGTATTTTTGGGCTATTTGTGGGTTCGTCACTTTTATTAATCTCATTATAAAGATCTAAACCTTTATTGAATAATTCTGATAGAGTTTCAATGTTTGTTTCATCGAAATCTGCCATTGTTGTGATTTAAATTAATTAAATTGGAATATTCCACAAATGTCAATGTTGCCAATCGTATAAAACAAACATTGAGGTTATGCTAAGATGTGTCTCGACTATAAATATAATAAATTATTGTAGATTATTATAAAAAGTCACCTTGTTATTAATTATTAGAGAAAATCGTATAAAATCAAACGTACAATTTTAGAAACTACGCCGTAAATTTAATTCGAAAATAATAAAATTTTGACAGTATTCTGATTCTGACAGTATTTTGACGTCTAACGACTCTAACGTCAACTTCGAAATGGCAGGCACATTAATGCGATTTACAAATGCTACAAAGCATCATTTTGGTAATTAAAACAATTATTTTATCATTAATTAACGTAACACAAATTTATTTACATCTTTTTTGTATATATTTCGAAAAAGTGTTGAAACATAACCTATATCGTATTACATAATTACAGGATTTCTTGCGCCGATTAGTAACGGCCAGATTGCTTTATTTTCAAATGAAGCACCCCCAGGCACTCCACCACCACAAGAGAAAACGGAATTCGGCCCATTGGCCGATGAAGATCGCATTTTCACCAATTTGTATGGTAGACACGATTGGCGTCTTAAAGGTGCTTTAAAACGGGGTGATTGGTACAAAACGAAAGAGATTCTATTGAAAGGCTCCGATTGGATTATAAGTAATTGATTAATACTTGTTTAAAATTAAATTGTA
>JAZBGW010000074.1:30609-47403 GCA_037464815.1 Mylabris variabilis
GTGTAAGTTCTGCTAGTTTTGGCACACGGTCGCTTATAACTTATAACAATTCAATTGATCTTGACACATATTTATAGGACAATTCGATTTGTAATTGGAAAAATCGACCTTCCAATTGTCCATAACATTGGACATTACAGTTATTATTATTATTATTATTAATAAGAATTACATAGAAACGAGGTCAGAATTTGTAATTCTTATCAAATGTTACCGACACAATTTTTTTCCTCATCTATTTCGAATAAATACTCATCATCGTGATCTTATTATTTGTGTCCCTTTTTTTTCTAATAAAATCTCAATTCAAGTAAACAAATCTATCGATCCTGTGTCAACAAATCTGTTTGCAATTGCACAACAGACACTATAATACCTAATATCTACACAGTATTGCGTCAAAGTTGGTGTAATAAAAGTCTTTCATTTCTATAAATTAAATACAGAAAAATATTAGCTTTGTTTATTTTAACAAAATTATGAGGTGTTTAATAGATATCCTGTTAATGGCAGGATTGAAAGGACCGGATTTATGCAAAAGACCTTAGACTTTATCCGGTGTTACGTGGAGTTGCGGTCATGACTCATCATCAACAACAACAACAGATGATCATACATTAAGAATCAATCTTTTGTTGTTGATATCATTAAAGTTAAACGCATACAGGCGCACACACATTCAACAAAGTTGCACAATATATTCGTCTTGCGTCAGGGCTATGTAGATTGATATTATTACATTGATCATATTGAGCAATGAACACCTGACAAGGTCAAGACTTGCCTTTTATTATTTGTAATAAGATACTAAATTGCTTGTCTATATGTATGTATATCCACTCCCCTGTTTCGGTCATCTAACAACAATACAACAACAACAATAGCTGCACCTGTTTGATCTATTACTTAACTTTAGTTAATTATGATTTCAAAAATTTGCAATCTATTAACTCATTACAACTTTTACATATTATACTTCAACAGGTAAAAGGTATATAGATACAATTTGAATTATTGTGTACAAGTTTATAATAACTATAGAATTTGCATAATGTTGTTTTGCTTTGGTGTTGTTGGTATTGTTGTTACTTTGCTCATTTGATTTTAATTAATAAATCATCAATATGAGATGACGCCTTGTATACCTTCGAATAATAAGACGTTGAGTCAGAGATGACCGGACAACAGCAGGGTAAACAGGACAGGTATACGAGCAAGTTTCTTCTAGCCAAAACAAGCCAGAACACGATCGATCGTCTAAAAATAACGATTCTTTGAGATTTTTTGGAACGATTCAACAACTACGAAGACTACACGTATATGCACACACACACACACACAAACACACACATATAGATTAAACCAAATCCTTTCTCATATCATGTTGTTCATTTCCTCTTTTTGTTGTTCTTGCTCATTATACTCGAAATATTCGAATAATTGTGGGATGGGAATCGTAATATGTAGTAAGCAGACCAGAAAATTTTGTTGTTAGAAATAGTTTCAAAAACAATAAAGTTGGAATAAACAGGGTTTTTTTTTCGTTAATTATTGAGAAAATTATACAGTTTGTGATATTTATCGGGAAAACGATGCGGAAATCAACGAGATTTCCGCCGTCAAGGTTTCAAGAAATTATAGATTTTATATATGTTTTTCTTTTTATCAACTAGACGTGAAAGGTTTATAAACAATGAAGAAATCTTTCAACAATTTGTTTGTGCCAAAATCACCGATGAATATTCGCGGAAACATGTGTGTAAAGCTGCTCATTCGAACGTCATTACAACACAATTTTTTTCATGATTTATTTTTATACAACTGAATCTGTTCAATTTTTTGTTAGTTTTATTATTCGCTTCTATTCATATGAATAAGGGTAGACGAAACGTGAAAGTCTTCGAAGAACCACTAGAGATCGAGCTTTTATCGGAAAAAAGGCCACTAATCCATTCAATAGCAACTTTGGAACCTATTCAAGTGTAGAGGTGTGAACGAGCGATAACGGGTTTAGTAAATTTTTCAACAATAAGCATTTTTCACATCATTTTACCGATATTCAAAAGGATTAAAGTATTCAAATTCACCACCGATTCTTTCATTCTTAAGGGGATTCCGGAACTATATATGTTGATTCAGCGTGCGAAAAAAGTCCATTTTGAAACAGCGATTACTCGCTTGTTTTTTAAGATATGGTCAAAAATTGACGTGCGTTTGATAGAGCATTTCAAGGTGCATGCTTTAAAGCTTTCTATTTTGGAAAAAGGGAAATCTCTTGAACCCTGTTTTTTCGTACATTTTCCTTTATAAGTGGCTAAAACTTGCTCAATATTATCGATTTCCAATATTAATCAATTGATTTAGATAGAAAATTGAAAGAGTTTCCCAAATATTTAAGAATTTTCCCGAAATGTTTGTTAATTTTCCGATAACTGAGAAAATTTAAAAAAAAAATCCAAACGTGATGCCATGCATAATTTTCAAAATAGGAAATCATACTCTCGGACTATCCCTTAAAATAAAACTTGCCTATAGCTAATAGTTTCGAGACCTGAAAGATTCCATTGAAATTTACGTTAGAACCGTATTAGTCATCTAATAAAAATACGCACGTGTAAGAATTCCTTGTCAGTTAATGAACTATATTTGGTCATAAATGAAGAATTTGGTGGACGTCTATTTTATTGAATAATTTACATATAATAATTTTTGTATTTATTTATTGAATAATTGTAGAATATTCTCGTTAGAATTTATTCATACCGGAAATTTACAACAATCTAACAATAATTATTAGTAAAACATTTCGAAGAAAAAACAATCTCGACTAAAGCCCTGAAATATATGTATTGTGAGAAAAATCAGATGAATGAACAGGTAAACCACGGAACGAACAAACGGATGTTACTAATTAATGTTTGTATTTTAATTATTAATTAAAAAACACATAGAATTTCAAATTTCTCCAACAGACTATAAACTATTAAAGAATCGAAAGGATGATAGCCATGACAATGCACCACTTGTTCCCGTCACCAACCTTGGACCGGGCTAAAAAAATCATAAATAATTGAGATTTCTTCAAATTTCAGCATAGTAACAATTATAGTTAATTTACACATGTTTATTTATTTATTTACAATGTTCATCGGTTGGAATTGCCTTGAACCTGATTATTTCGTGCGTGTTGGCGATTTTCCTTTCTTTGAATTCGTTAAATTGTTTCTTATTGTGTTTCCATACGCGAACATTTATGATAACAAGGAATACGCCAAGTTTTTTTCCCTCTCTTTAGAAATCAAACAGTATCAATCATAATTATTATGGAAATTGTGTAATTATAATTTCAACCGTGCGTTTTATTAATTCTAATTAAGATTTCTGTTTTAGATTACAATTATTAAGAACCGGTACTATATACGCAATAGATCTACTTGTTTCCATTTATTGATCATTTTACATAATGTGAATGCAATACCTGTCTATTACAGTACGTTCCACTTTGCTCGTACGTAAAGTTGTATTAAAAATTACAGGCAATTCGACCGAAAAAGCTTAAATTTCTGTTCAATAAGCGTCTAACAAAGGTAGAATAAAACTAATGTTGGTTTTCATGTCAATAAATCACTTCAGTTTATAGACTTGCTCTATTATTGCCATTTTTTCTTTCACACAAACATAGGTCAGGCGTGTTAAAATAGATCGTTTGCATACAGACTTGAGAATAGTACAGCAGCAGGTGAAAGAATAGCCCTAGGGGTTAAACTATGTTTTTCTATTGTATAGAACAAGTATAAACTTGACTGGAAGTTTGCATGAAGAAAGACTAAGAGTGCCATTTTTGTTTGTTTGAATCTCTGAAAGTAGTTTTGGAAAGTTGCAAATTTGATGACTACAGAGAGAAATTGTGAATGATCTACAATTAAAAATTGCTCTTCAATTATTGCTACTTTTGGTCAATGCACTGACAATTTTGAATAATAAACGATATCAGATATTATTTATAAAGATGTATTTTTCTCTTTTACAAACTTGTAAGATGCTGTACTACATTTGGAGCGATTCTATCATTTAGATTCATCTAAATGATAAGCTAACGGCGTCGAATTTCCAAACAGTCAACTCATTAAAATTCGATTCTCCACTGTAGAGAAATCTGAAACGATGTAGCGCTAAATTCGATCCGACCATCGATTATCAATCAAATATTTTGATAAGAATGTCATCTTAACGCAAAAATATAGGATAATGCGTGAAAATAAGAAAAAATTGATTTCTTGATAAACGATCTTAATTAATTATTTTGTACTCGATATATTAAATATACAGCATGTACCTATGTAGACTGTAGACATAAAGATATTATCGTATATGTTATCAGATATGCAATTAGAATACGTTATTGTGACGCGTTTATTTTATCGAATCGATAAATAACGTAAGCCCTTTGATTTATTTCCTCCCTTGTTTCAATTTTTGGATTGGATACCATGTAAGTTACACTTTGTGTTCTTTTTTTAAAAAAAAGATAGAGAAATTGATTTCTTAATCAAGACTATCTGGCTTAACAGGATCCCAAGCCGGAAACTTGTCAGATTATTAAGGACAACGACCACGGAAACTTTCATTTCACTTCCTGGTCGTCAATTCTATTCTTATCAAGTCGAACATTTAATATTATTAATTATTAACAGTTAGTTTAATCTGATTTAGTTTTTGTCAATCAAAGATTTGATTATCAATCAGTTTGAAAAATCTTTGAATCAGAATACTCGACCGAATTTTGTGTCTAGTCACCAAATAAATGGAAAATTTATTGATTTCATTTCAACTCTCCAATCAAAGTAGGTTAGTGTTTTATCGAATTTATTCGAGTTAAATTTAGAGTAATGTGCACTCTCTCGAATACTTCCTGGCAAATTTTAAAATATTCACGAATTTATCGATTTTTTTGTCGAGTCTTGTATTAATGATTACGACAAAATTTCAAGTGTCTCCCCTTGTTATACCTTAAAAGTATTGTCAAGGTAGGTATATAATAGGAGAGTGAATACATCACCCCGATATTTGATTTGTATGAAGGGGTCGATGGTATTGTTATAATGTCAAATAATAGCCCATGAACTTGTATCTATAGAGAGTTTACTGTTGTTAGTAACTTTCAAGTTCTTTTTTCTTCTTATAATTGTGTATTTATACTGTTGTTGTAGCTATTTAGAAAATACTGCAAGGGTCTGGGAATATTTTCTCTTCTCCATACATACAACTTTCATATGATTTAATAATAATTGATTTAATTGGTGTATGCGATTTGTGAACTTAACAAAATATTCTCGAATAAACGGGTAGAAATTTGTCAAAAATACTGCGTCGTCATACCAGTTTCAGTAGAGTAAAATATCGAGAACAATGTATGAATTGTTAACAAATTGAATACGAGTCGACGATAATGACCTACAACGTGTTTCGGCATGCTCGAAGGTTCAAGGACAGAAGAGCAAATAGCACAAACATTTAGCACATTTCAGTGTTTGTCAGAGAACAAAAGACTTGCAAATATCGTTTTGTTATCACTGTTATCAGATAATAAGCCTTATAGTATATACGCTACAATAAAGTCAATTGCAGTTTTGCACCTATTTCTTCTCAAATGATACAATTGGAAATAAAACAATTTGTTTAAATAATGATTTTTTTTTTAATTTTATTTAATGAACAACAGCATAAGACCAACGATGATTTTTTTCTTTCTCACAAAAAAAATGCAAAGCTATGTACAAAATTTACACAGATTACAACCTAAGACATTATACATAAATGTAGGAATCGAAAAAAATAATAATTAAAAACAAACAAAAAAAATATGTACACAGTCAGTTCAATAGGTTAATTACTTAATAATAATTACAATTACAATAATAGTACATTGGTCGAAATTATATCAAAATTTCGACCGAGATCACATAGTAATCATTACGTACTTAATTTTGCAGCATCACGATACTTAATAAATTACACTCCTAAAGCTCTGCTAAAAGACATAGAGAGAAAGAGATTGAAAAATAATTGCAACCATTCTACATCATATAATAATAAATTGAATCACATGCAGTTTCTACAAATTACAATTTATTTCGGATACAATATACAATCACGATATTTTGCAATAATTGTTTTGGTTTTTTTTTTGAGCAAAACTAACAATAAGCGCTAGGATTGCACACGATTAATTACAAAAATTAGCTTGATAACATCATATTTAAAATAATAATTAATTAAACAATTAGAAAAACTGCTCAATCAGTCTTTATAATAATCACTAAAGAAACAGATCGTGATGCTTTGATAATTCAGTCCATACCACTCGCTATCTATGAGATTTTAACAACTAATTTGTAATATCAAGAAATTTACTTGAATGAATGAATGACGATTTGATTATAAACGAGAACGTTATATTGGAATCGTTTATGGATGAAAAGGACAGGGAGAAAATTGTTTAAATAAATTAATTAAAAGAACGATTCCAATACAATTTCCCGTTAAAATAGAAAAGAAACCCGTCTAAGAGAACGATCAATTTTTTTCAATTTAACAAATACCTAATAACAACAGAAATATATACATCTCTACAATTAATAATAAGGAAACGAATGGCGTTTTTTTCTTCTTGTTTTTGTTTAAATAATCTAAAGACACAGCACAAACTTGCACGTTTAAAATTTGCTTCTTCTCAGCTACCATCACTACTACACCTCATTTTTTTCATCTTCTTTTTAATCATCATATAAACTGCATTCGGGTACTAATTGATCGCACGCTCTTGAAGTCCATTCTCTATCCTCTTTTGATAACCATGGATGATATAAAATATCATCAGATGTTATTCTTTCTGAAGGTTCCCGACGTAATAACGAACGAATCAAACATCTTGCTCTCGATGAAAGACAATCGGGTATGACGAAATGACCACGGGAGATTTTGGCAAAAAGTGATGCATGTTCTGAATCATTAAAAGGATATCTGTAACAGTACAAAGAAAAAAAAATAGAAGACATTCATGGTATAATTAAGTAGGTAGTAGAAAACGGTTAGAATTTTAAAAAAATTAATCTTGTGAATGTTATTTCAACACGTGCAGTTGGACACCTGTGGCTTTAGATGATACACGTACAATAATAGGAAATTATGACAATTTTCTTGTTTCTATAAATTTTATAAACTATTTATTGCACAATTACGACAATATCGTTGATGTCAACTGCACTTGGTATATTGTTGATGAAATATTGTAGGAACAGGTGCGGTCTTTCAAGAAATTTCATATCGAAATGCAATCCAATTTGATAAATCCAGCAGACAACTTTAGCAATATTGTTCAATGATAAAAGAAAACTTAAATAACAGGAAATGCAATTTGTATGTACAGACACAGGAAATGTTGAAATAGTGACTCTTTTTGTCAATTTCGGTGTTGTATCTAAAATTAAACTTGGAATGTCCGATTGCAAAATCTCTTGCTTTCCTTCCTCAAAAAAATAAAAAAATGGTATAGTAAACTAGAAGTTCATTCCATACAAGTTCAAGGTCTGATTATACCAAATTGAATGCAACCTCCCGAGCGTGACTAATAAGTAAAGAAAAAATCACAGCAACCATAACACGGACTAGTTGGATTAATCGAACCGTAACGCTTTAAAAAAATATTAAAACAAACTTTCTTGAAAATTTGTAGAAATGAAAAGGAGAACAGGAACTGAATATTGTTGTTGTTTGGTAGAAAAATAATTGTGGCTTAATAACAATTGAGGCGACATATGGCCAACGATAAGACATCAAACCAACCCCCCCAGTATTAACAACGACGGTTGTTGAGAAGATAGCAGCATACTCATGCTCACCTGTATTTTCGTAATATCGACATATGGTGGATCCGTTACGCATCATAGCATGGGAAATAAAGAAATAAATAACGTTTTGTTTCTTAGCGAAAATTTCGAATTTTATTAACTATTCAACGGAAATATTTTCTGCCAGATTATTATCAATGATATATGATAAGATCTAGAGACAAAGAAGAAGAGAATTCGTTATGACATTATAAAATACATATTATGCTTGAAGAAGAGAAATTATTTTTTCGAAATAAAATATCACAAACACCTGCCACAATATTATCTCGTCTCGATTCTTTTTATTTCTACCCTTATGTTGTATGTAATGCTACTGTGATATTAAGAAGGAATAACGACTCACAACAACAGGTGAGAATTGTTATAACATTTTATAATCTCACATCATACATCTTTTATGATACTTAAAAGGGTAGTAGTATGCATTTTTAAAAGGAGCAGGTGAATTTTACTCAACTTGTACAAGTATAAAAAAGAAAATAAGAAACATATAAGGAGAAACGCACATCATCACCCTTATGCACTTCTTCTTCTTCTTCTACCTGGACCCTAAATTTTCAAGACGACAGGCAGGTGCAGATTTTTAAAGGGGTTTATCGTGTATATGTGATGCTTTAATTAAAACTAGACACAACATTTGAACAGGTGGTCGATATAAAAGTGACTCTAACTAATTAATATTATTATCTAAATTTTTCAAAGATTTTTTTCTTTGTTCAATTAATTGTATAATGATAAGAAGGGGAAAAAAGTGGAATTCTTACCGTCCTACTAGCATCGTATACAGGATAACGCCTAATGACCACATATCGGCTGCTTTTCCTGAATAATGTGCGCCGGCTTTCAGAATTTCCGGGCTCACGTAAGCAGGACATCCTCTTTTATCATGCAACCAATCAGTTTCCGGTTCTTCTAATACTACAGCGTCTTCTAGTGATTCTAATTTTAATTCTGTCCTGTAAATTAAAGGAAATTATCGTTTTAGATTAATCAAAAACCAAGGCAAAAGGATGAACGAACAAGATAGATAGATGTCGTAATATCATCCTAATAAGAGTAATTCAATTATTATTATTTTTTTTAAACAAGAAAACAAATTTTCCTATTATTCTTAAAAATGTATTGCAATTTTTCTAGCAAATTAAACAATCATCGTTACACATAGGTGTACCCCGTCGCCGTGTATATAAAATTGTATACAAAAAGGTTCCGCAATTTGAATGTCGAAAGCACCAAACACTATAACGTCATCGAAATGTTTTAACAAAAAACGTTAGGCAAGTTCTTTTGCAATACCATCTCTACACACATGTACAAAATATAGTTGAAAACTCAAGAGTTTTTATCATTTTTTGAATTCCTTCGATTTTATTGACACGTTTCGTTCATAATAATTTCAAAAATTATAATTAATAAGAGCTGTATCTCTCTCTCTCTCTCTCTCTTTTTCTATTTGGAAGTGTTCCAAATGAAGACCTAAAATTGCACAATCCTTTCCGGGGCCTTTGGCACCAGTGCCCGTTCAACGAACCCACATGGCAGAGAAAGCGATGAAGAAGGTGGTCGCGGTGTCCGTATAGTGAAAGACTATATAGAATGAAAGTGTCATTTCTCCACATTGCCGCAATATCTCTATCGCAATACCTACCTATTATATGAAATGTTGTTACCCTTTACCCAACAACAAACTCCAATTTAATCCAATATTGAATGAAAGAAATAAAGAAAACAACGCCTCAATATTACAAAATCATTTTACTCAAGAACAGAAGAATAACATCATAAAATATTATTTCACTTGAAAAATATGTAATCATGTTAACATATGGAATTTTGCAACGCTTTATGGGTGTTAATAGTAAAGTAAGGGCAAAATAATTTCATGGGTGTGGCAAATTTCTTGTCTTTTTTTGAAACATCAGATATGCAATTTCGGATCTGTTGTATTTAATATTTAACCAAATACCTATAAGAAGTAATCATGCAGTAGTTGTTGTTGTTATTGTTTTTGTTTCTTACTGCCGAGGTCAATAAAACTCCATTTCGTTAGTGAAGCAAAAATAAAAGAACGGCACGACGAGCTACTTCTTTCGTGGCAATAAGAGATTTTGTTGTAAGACTAGTTTTTTTTGCACCTGTGGGTCATGATACGAACTTATTGTGTATTTTAAAAACCTTCTTTGTTGTTAATACTTCAAACTAACCACACAATATTTCTTCTGTCTTTGTTATACTAACAGCAACTCTAACTTTTGCCATCATCTTGTATTATGATTTTTGCTCAATGTCTGGTTTGTTGATGACGCAGATAGATTGAATTCGATTGTGCAGCGAAAAGTAGCAAAGTCAAAGATTAGGACGACGACTGACTCAATGTGTGGATGTATATACCTATGTGTGTGTGTGTGCAGAAACCGGTCCAACAACAAAATGGTATAAACAATTTTGGAGAATATGATTTAAAATAAAAGATTTTTAGCAATATTCTAAAGAATCGTATTGTAATTGTGATAAATTTAAATCAAAAATTAATTGAAAATCTAAATATGTTCTAGACAGAAACACTGGCATAATATCATTAATATACATACACAAGTATGCTAATAGATGTTCTCTTCTCGGATATTCAATTAAGATTCGCAAGTACGTGAATTAATTGAGAATTCAAAAAACAACAATAAGATGACTAATGAGAGAAACGAGCAGAATCGATTCAAGTTTATACTACCTACAGTTTATTAAAATGAGGAAAAAAAATACGACTACAACTTGAAATATTAATATTAATTTTGTATAAAAGATTGAAGGACTCTTCGCTCTTTATGCTAACACAACTTCCGTCGTTATAGACGATTTTCATTAACATCTTCTAGTGTTTTAATTTAAACAACAATATTTATAAGATTTGTAATATGTATTTCCATAAGTGATGGTGATGATGATGATGAGGTCGCTGGCCCATTGGAATTTCGGAACGAATTATTAAATTGAGAAATCATAGTGTGTGTATTTGTTAGGAAGAGTCGTGGGTATTGATATGATTGAACAATTTTACGTTGATTTCTTACTTCCTAGAAAGCTTTTTCGTTAGAAAATTCAATTATACGAAAAAAGCAATGAATGATTGTTGTTTTTCGCACGAGGTTAACAAGGTTCATTCACAATTAATTCTATTACTTTACTAACGGGAACAAATGAAGTAATCCAATCACAGATTGTGTTAAATTGCTGTATATACGTATAGGTATGTATGTTAGTGTATGCATGTTTCTGTCTTTAACTAATAATACATTATTAGCTGTTGTGAGAGATAACTAGCAAATAGTTGGAATATGTGTTACAAATATAACACTATTGCAATACAGACAAACACACACGGGTTTATGTCAACGAACCCAACCAACTTTCAGTCCATACAACATTTCACACATTTCTTTTTGCGTTGCGCCATCATCATCATCATCATCATCATCATCAACAACAACAACAACAAGAATGTAGTCGGCGAACTTTCTTTGGCTTGTTTAGCGAATGTAGTCCATTCAGTAATATTCAACTCTGGTTTTACTGTTAGATGAATCAAAACAGTAAATATTTATACAAACATGACATGTTATGATGACCCACAAGAAATTACACATCCGGAAATTTTGATTATTTATACAAAGAGGAACAAAAATGAATAATTACTTAAATTTTGCAAGACAATTGATTAAATAGAAAATAATAATAAAACTTTCAAAATATGTCGCCACTAATTGGTATTTTCCCGCATTGCTACATTAGAAAGAATGTTTTATTTTGATCGCTCGATTGCATCGTGTGCACATTACGACAGCCAAAAGGGTTGGGCAACAAACATATAGTATATTGGCAAAAGACAAAGAAATACCGGTCAAAATCAACGTTTTTTCATAAGCACAGTATTTGTCCTTGCGAAACATCCCTTTGGGCGATAATTACTTAAGAATATCTTACAATTAAGTCAGATTTTTTTGGCATTTCTAAACTTTTTACATTTGATATTCGTATTTGAGATTACTGACCGAAGATGCACAGTCTCATATAAAAAAACAATAAAATGAGAAATGCGGAAATTAACTACATATATGTATGTACAATGATAGTTCTATCCATACAACAAAAACAACAGAAGCTCTAATAGATGTTGTATGTGGGCGAGATTTTTACAATATAGGTAAGCAAACATTCCGGATTGTCGGTGGATTGTTTTATAATATGAATTGTTGAAGATAGTGGAGACTAGACGTCTCTGTTGGCTTAGATACGGATTCTAATGCCAGACTAGAAGTTATGCAGACTTAACTTAGGTCATTACCTGGCGCCCAGTCTAACATTATCTTATTGGCAAGTTAGAGAAGATGACAGCCAAACACAAATAGAGAATGGAAGGACTCCATGTGAATTATTATAAAAGCCTTACTAATGAAGACAAGTCAACCAGATTGTAGATAACAACATAATATTAATTTGATTTCTTGAAATACCTTGATTTAAAAAAATAAATAAATTACCATTTAATGGTGAATAGCAGTTGATAAAAATTACCCTTATTTGTTTTTTTTTGTCTATTTATTTATTTATTCATTTATTTACGATTGCGGCGACAAATTAATGTTTAATGAAATAGTGCAATAACCAACTACGTAACAGATTACATCGTTATTAAGATAAGGCAATTTCTCTCTATAGTATATTAATTCATTGCAATAGCACACAATTACGGTACAAATTGCGAAGTATATACAGTTGGGTTACTTAAGATAAGCAACACCCAATTCGAAACAACTGAGGAACTTAATGCGATATTACTAAACTTTAATAAATGTGATGTTGAGTAATGGCATAGTTACGTTGTTGTTGTGTATTTTACCAAGCAAAATAATGTTTGCAGTATATGTAATGTAAGTGTATAAATCTTTTTTCGTTTTTCAATTCCTTTCCTCCACCACCTTCTCTCTATCCATCCCTCCTCTAATTTATTTGCAAAATTTACAGGTGCAATAGTCGTTTTAAATGAGAGTGCAATGCACGTTTATAGCAACAAGGGTTTTTTCTCTCTCCTCTCTTATTATGAAATATCGGTCAAATTAAATTTTATTATTATCGAAACGTGAGTGGACGCGTGCTTTTGATAACATTGTTTTATTACCATTATTGTTATTAATGCATCTATTTTTAATGTTGGGTTTGATTTATGTGGGTGGCAATTGCAATAATATTGTCGAAATTTCATATCGTCATTTTTATGATGCAAGGTCTTTAACCTGTTTTTTTTTCATCATTCTATCTCTCAATTCATTATTTGTTGCTATGACCAAACGTAAACATTTATTAAGAGAAAAATTAATTTTCCACAGAAAAAAAGTACTCTATTCATTAATTTTTCTGATTTCAAAGCGGTGAACCTTGATCTTATGATTTTCTTTATCGATTATTATGATTAATTTTTTTCCTATTTTCGATTTGGTGACAGGGTCGGTAATTTATTAAAAAAAAAAAAACTAACTTTGACACAGATCCGGGTAAGTTATAATTTAAGAAGAATATTGTAAAAAGCCTAGATTATATAAAACGCAAATAATCTTAATATATTTTTTCTTTTAATTTTTCTCTCTCTCTCTCTTTCTCCTTTTCAATTTAGTAGGAAAGAAGGCCAAGAATACAAAATGCAAGTTAGTTCACACGCAACTAGGTTAAGGACCAGGCAAGGTTTCACATTGAAAGTTACAGCACGTCCAACATCCATCCATCCATCCATCCATCACCGGAAACAATTTTACTACAGTACACATAGTGAAAAATGTTTTGTATGTGCCAGAAAAAGACAGTATCTTTCAATATTTTTTGGTAATAGATTGCAACAATAAAAAAAAATTGTTCCAAATTTATTTCAAAAAAAAGATAAACATCATAAAATCAATAGAATCTCGTAATGAAAGATGATGTAAAGTAGAGATTTACAAATTTTTATTTCGATATAGTCCTATATACTTTTATTCCACAACAAGTTCAAGTACAGGATTGGAGAAATTCAGAGTTGCTGTCGCTTGCTCCTAACAGACACACAGATATGGTCGTCGGTTGTCGATCGACCGGATAATAGTTGCCACACCCTTATTGTGTGCACTCCTTAAATTCAATTACTACCGAAAAATAGATTGATTGCAACACTGAAATCTTTCATCTATACTGTAACTGTAAGTAATTAATAGGAACACTTAAGGAATTTGATTAGATAACATGAATGAGGACAAAACCACTTAAAATATCCTTTTGTATAGAATAGTGGAAATAAAAAAAACTTAATGATGTTTTGCAAAATTGCAAACCATCAGCACATTGTGTTTGATACGTATAAAAGGCCTCAAATTACAGGGTTCCGGTTCATTTTTGGAGCGTGCAGACGCGTGGCAGATGTTTAAATTCAACTTTCAATTCGAAAGCAAAAAATCCCAATTTTATTCGACATAAATTGTAAAAGACGAAGAATATATAAAGACTACTTCTTCATGCACACTACATACAATAAAGGATGATGGTGTATACAATTTTTTTTTTTAAGGAAAAAGGTCAGGTAAAAATCCAGAGCAGATGTTATATAGGAACAGGAAACATATGTGTAGATTATTAAGTTGATTAGATCTATAGCAGCAAAAAAAACAAAGAAATCTAAGAAATTCAAGGGTTGAAATCTTAAGGGAAGTCATTAGAAACAATCTTAGATTTCCTTCTTTCGAATGTTGTTTTTGGGATACGAATTTTAACTAAAACGTATAGTTTAGTCGTAGTAGCAGATGCTCTAAAAGCTGTCATTTTTCGTATTCCTCATATGGTAGACGACCTGTTTGCTCATTATATCTGAGAAAGACATGATATCTATACAATCTACCATTGGTAGGATATTTTACCATCTGCACATATGTTATATAAAAAGACATCGATCTACAAAAGCTGAAGCAGGATCGAATCTTTTGTGCAATAAAGACCTTTGTAGGTGTACACAAATACGCCATCGAACACCTGGCATTCTCAAATAAACAAAACAAAAAAAATTTACTGAACTTGGATGATGATTTATAAAGCTTCAAAGAGATGATGGAGGTGGTGGTGTAAGGCACGCTTATCCTGGTTCCTTTTTATTTTCTTAGATTTTGAATGAAAGACCCACCAACAACTACTGACTCGGAAAAAAACCGTAGGCAATTCATAAAATGACGACACAATAAATTGAATAATGACTGTTAAAGCCAAGCAACATTTTGATGCAACACTATTTCAACACACACCAAGTCTGACGCAAAACCCGGTTGTTTCATTCTGTCAAATCAATTGAGACTGACAACATATGCAATGAGAATAAGAGGAGAGGAGTTTCAGATTTAAATTATACCTAATTACCGAAACAAATTCAGATCACGCATATGTACGTACGCACACATTTTTACGTATTTCCTTGATTTCATCGAGTAATAGTCCTTTTTTTTAAGATAAAAAAACATTGTAATTTGCATATTATTAATAAATGTTTAATTAAATTGGAAATTATAAAAACAATCATCATAAAATCGGCTCAATAGCGCCATGTCTATTTTAAAATTGTAATTTTCGCAGACGACCTTCTCGAGCCAAGGCTTTCGTAATAATTTGCGTATTACAACATACGATACATATTTACCATCATATATAATTATTTTTAAATTTTAAACAATCTCCACATAAAATATTTTCGAAAAATTAAGTATAGAGGCGTGAAATTTTATATTTATTTTCAATACATATCGTTATTTTTTCTTCTTCAACTTTTATGGTTTTAGTTGAAAAATCGCCAAAATGTTTATGATATTCTTAAAACAAAAACACGATTTTTGCACGTCTATACACAAAGGATTCAATACATATACTAGTCAGAATTCGTCATATCCTGTTTCTAAAATCGGCGATATAAACAGCCAAATATTTCGATAGTGGGACACATTTAGACACGTTTTTGTCGTTATCATTCCTTAGGTATATTTTCAGTAGCATTACAAATATTGATTAAAAATATATATATTTTTTTGACGCAATCAAGCAATATTGCAATAATACTGAGTTAAAAGAAGACATCATTATCGTATAATATCTACATACATATATAGATTGGTCTGAATTTGTAAAAAGAACTGAAACCATGGCCCAAATTACGAAACTGTATAAATTTCGTCGACAATCCTTATGATTAATTATCAGATACACCTCGATTTTTATTTAGAATCAAAGACCTTTATTTGCAAGTTATACACACTATAGTATTAACAACAACGACAATATTACAAGGTTAAAATTCTTGCGTAAAAATTGGATGATTTCCTCTATTTAATTTTCGCAATTTTCCTAAACAAACATTTTATATACTTAGTTGTTGTTGTTTTTTTTTCCTTATAAATTAAAAGGTCAATTATATCAAAATACAGTTGAAATATTTTGAAAATTACACATAAATTACGTAAATGTTTCTTGATTGTAGTGAACTAGAAATTAATTGATCGTTGATATTTATGTTAAGATCCTTAAATAGAATTTATTTGTATGTGTGTAGAAATTGATTGAATAATAATAATAATAATAATAAAACAATGATATACCTATATAAAAAAAAAACAGAACTACCTGTCAGTATAATAATCCGCTTGTTTAAATACTATTTCATAACATTTACTAAATTGTGAAAACATACGAAATTTTATCGTTAAATTATATTATCCGATAACATTATTTACTTTTAACACTGGAAAAACTAACACATACAGTTGATGAATCGCAAAACTATGTTTGTATTGGGCTAAAATGTGAGTTAATACATCAACAACCTCATTTG
>JAZBGW010000075.1:3612-19331 GCA_037464815.1 Mylabris variabilis
CACATGGCGCCCGTACCGTTAATTTCCCACAATCGAATTCGCCCCCGCTTCTATATCGCATTTTAGCTGCCTCATTCACCAACTGGAAATCATCTAAATCGGTTATAATTCACATAACAATTTAATTAAGTTTTAACAATAATAATTGGTAAATCTACTGACTTGATCGAAAGCTGGATAGATATAATCAGCAAATTGTATTTCAGCAATTGCTGTTACACCCATATTAGCTACACCAATACCAAATCCGACAATACCCTGTTCACATAATGGTGTATTAAAGACACGCTCAACACCGTATTTCTCTTGTAAGCCCATTGTACAACGGAACACACCACCGAAAGCAACATCCTCACCGAAAATTAAGGCTGATTGATCCGTTTTAAGGGCTGTATCAAGGGCATTGTTGATTGCCTGGAACATGTTCATTTTGACTTTCTCACCTGGAACAAAAACAAATCGAAAATAGGGAAGAATTACGGGGAAAATTAAAAATAACAAAGTATTTATAACATTACAAGGGTGTTTTTTTTTTAATTTAAACACCAGAACGGATGTTTACAATTTTTAACGGCAATATTTCATCAAAACAAATTCCAAAGCTCATAAATATCCTGAAAAAAGTCAAGACCTTGAGTATAATGTAAACAGCAGTGGCGTAACAAAAAATTACCAGGCCTCTCGATTCATTAGTATATTACCTAATGACTTAGCCAGAGCCTGTAGGTAAATCAATCATTAAAAGAAATTTATTACATTACTTAATGAGCTAAAATATTTCATGAAAAGATAATTAAACTTTGTTGAGCTCCGGCATAGTGTGGGTGTACTTGACGCCACTGATAAACAGGCCGGTTGTTCCTCACAATATCCACAAGAGCCGAGTTATTTTCCGGGAATTGTTTCGATCGCCCGTTACATTCGATACGTCACAATTTGTGATAAGAATTGAATACAATTCGATGTGTTTGTTCTATTTTTTTCCGATTTTAGTGGATTTTTATAACGTTCATTTACCTTCGACAGGTGGTTTTGTATCCGGTGTATAAACAAAATGGCACCGTTTATTGATCAAACTATTTAATACTCTGATATCGTTTTTATTGTATCGTAAATACGTATTATAAATTTTATTTAATGCCATACTGAAACTGGAAAAAAAATGGAACACAAATACTGTATTTTAATGTTTTTAAATTAATTAAAAGATTTAAAACAACAAAAATTAACGTCAAGTCACTGTTATCAATTGTTGAAATACATTGAACACAACACGTAATGGCAACAATTTCAAATTTAACTATTATATCGATATCTGACCTTTATGCTTTCTCATTATCATAGCCGCATTATATTTGTGAGAAGAACGGGGGGGTAATGATAATGAAATGTTGTAATTATTAAATAAACACGTTATTCCACATATTTGTTACTTAAAAAATTATTTATTATAGATAAGAATAATAGAAAATTGTAAAAATTGAAATAAAACTTAAGTCTGTGGTGTTTCAGGCGCTTCGGGTGCTTCCTCACCAATACTAGTCTCCTGTTGGCCTTTCAATCGAGCTATCTATAAAATTACAAAGTGATTGATTATTAATTATATCAATTAAAGCCGTGCATTCACTATCAAATTAGAATGAGGAAGCTTTAAATTTAATTTTGAAACTTACTTCTTTAAGTAGCGTTTTCTCTTTAATCGCAGCCCGATGTAGCAACACCCGTACTTTATCTAACAATTTATTTTTCTGTTCCAATTGTCCACGAATATCTTCCAATTCTTTTAATTTGTTTTCAATGTCCGAACTTTGAACAGTTTTCAAATCTTTCAATTCATTCTCTAAACTAGCGATTTTCTGAAGACTTTCATGATACTGCTCTTTAAGACGTTGATAATCGTCTCGTAATTTATTATCAGAAATCTAAAATAAATCGTTTTCCACAAAATTAATACACCATGAAATTGAAACGAAAAAAAAAGTAATTACACAACGTTCAGGATAGGGACGTTTACCAGTTATCAAACGTTTATTTTCAACTTGAAGCTTCTCCACAACTCGCTTCAAAACGAAAATTGTCCGTTCCAATTCTGCGATTCTCTTTGATGTGGATCGTGGATCAGTCATTGTTAGATCTTTACTGGGTTTATCATCTTTTTCAACATTCTCATTTTTTAATATTTCAATATAGCTGGGAAAACAATTTATATTTGAAAAATTAATGGGGAAATTCACAAAAAAAATAATTACTTCTCTAAATGTTGAACTTGTTCACGTAAATGGGGTGTTTCTTTCTTCAATCTCTCTAAATCTAATTTTAAATCGAGATTTTCAGCCTCTAAAGATAAATTCGATTTCTGTAATGTTGCGATCGTATTCTGTAAACGTTCTAATTCGGAACGCATCTCAACCGGACCCTGTTAACAAACAAAATAACTTTCTGGACGTGTGATACACAAGATTTTTTGTGCCGACTTAATTAATTTTGTAAAAATTAGATTGTCTACTCAAAAATGAGACTTTTTTTATGTTGGTAACAAGTTGAATTTAAAATTAAGATATCTGACTCCATGACAGATTGTTCATTGTTTCTTTCTCATTATTAATCTAAATTGTATTAAACAATTTTCTAAATTAGGTTACACTAATACTTACTGCTAAAATAGGCTATTTTTATTCCAATAAACGTTTAAAATCAAAAATTTGTAATATTTTGCTAAATATGCAAAAACATTCGACATGCAGAATTATCAAAATGACAAAATTACCATCACAAAAACATAAAAAGTCACTAGCAAATTTTACGGCCTAGTTCTGATCGTAGAGTCGTAATGTTAACATTCGTTTATAAAATTTAAAAATAATAAATAGATTAATAATAAATCGAGTGGTTTTAAAATATAGACAAGTGATAATAAATCAAGTGTTTTTAAAATAAAGTGCAAGTGCTAGTGCTTTTATGGACGAAGGAGTCAGTCATCCGGTGGAGTTGGGCAGTAGAAGGTTCAACGGAAGGGTAAGTCGAAATAGCCAATACTATTATTCTAAAATTACTATTTTTTTATCTTCTCTAATTACAGAAGGTTCGAACAGCAGGAGCAGTGATGCAGCTAAGTACTAAGTATCTTTTTGATTTATATCGCGATTTTATATATTCAAAGTGAAAGAATAGAGTGCACTATCATCAATAACTACGATTGTGTAGTAACGCAACAGATGGAAACGCTAGATGAACAGATAGAAATACAACGGAATTTATTTTGTCACTCTTTTAAATGTGGTCGTTTCTTACGTAACTCCTATCAGTTGGCGAACAATAACATTTCTCAAGAACTTGAAGAGTAGTCCCTAGATCGTCGCTCATTTGAAAATTGGTGAAAAAAAACGCTTTTTTCTGACAATGTCACGATTTTTGAAAGACCCCCTCAATATTGAAAAACGAAAAAATCAATATTGAGAGGATCGACGAGTCATTCTAAGTAATTTTACGTATGTAGGAAGCTTTTGAATTTTTTTAACCGACTTACAAATGAGTTACGAGGTTCTAATTTTGCTACAACCGTCCCTAGGGAATATCCTATAATACCTTGAAATATTTTTCGAATGCCCGCCAGCCACTAGTAGTTCTGATCAAATTGACCATATCTATTTAATTTATAAATTGTTGTAACCAACCCCCTCAATAAATAGTTTGGTTACGCTACTGTGGAAGGCAATTACAAGCAATTTTCATTTCGCAACATACAAATTACAGAAGCAAATAGTGTCATGGATTCGTAATTTGTAGTATATCACATTACTATTTTCTTGAATTGACAAAAGAGAAAGTTTTCCTACTTAACTAACAAGATGAGAGAGTAGGTGAAACTGGTTTTATGATTCTTATTTTCTATTTAATTGTTAAAAAGTATTTTAGTACCGGGCAAACAGACGATATTTAAAAATTTAGTGATTATGTTATTGATGATGTTAAATAATATTTTGATCATTTTATATATTTTGATGTGGACATTTTTTTATATTGTCTATTTTATAGATGATAGAATCTTTTTAATAAACGGTGTCACAAATAATTTAGCACTAACAAAAATTTTATTATAACTCTAGAGAAAGTTTATGAGAAATTTCTACGGATATTTGAGAGTCGTCAATGGGAGGAAAAAAAGATATTCTCATTGTCAGTGTTTGTGTCAGTGAGTGAAAATCTAACAACACCATGGAAAATTCTCTTCAATTAGTGTTAGTTTTCTTTACATTAATTTTATCGATTTACATTTATTTTAAACAATCGTACAAATATTGGAAGGATCGTAATGTGCCACAATTGAATCCAAAATTCCCATTTGGTGATATGTTTCAACCGATATTCCGACGTCAAAATATGGGTGATAAAATCAAAGAAATCTACGATGAAATGAAATCAAAAGGTCATAAATACGTTGGTTTATATTTTTTTAGTCGTAAAGCATTCCTACCATTAGATCCATGTTTAATTAAAAAGATCTTAGTACAAGATTTTCAATATTTTAATGATCGTGGTATCTATTATGATGAAGAAAATGATCCAATTAGTGCACACCTATTTTCATTGTCTGGTATGAAATGGCGGAATCTACGTGCAAAATTAACACCAGCCTATTCGCCACAGAAACTAAAATTTATGTTCGATACAATCCTGAATTGCGGTCAACAAATGGTGGAGATATTGAAAGAAATTTCATTTGATGTCGGACATGTGGAAATCAAGGAAATTCTAGCTAGGTATCCTAAAATTTTTGACTTATCCTAATTCTCTACTGTATTGTATTTTTTGTCAATGGGTTGTCCAAACAACTGAGTAGTCTACTTTGTTGAGGTACGGTCCTGTTAATTGGCCTATAATTCCAGATATACAACAGATGTAATAGGATCGTGTGCCTTTGGGATTGAATGCAACAGTATGAGGAATCCCCAGGCTGAATTTCGTTTAATGGGACGTAGGGCATTCACACAAACAATTGGTGATCTATTAAGAATGATAATAATACGTAGTTTTCCAAATTTAGCAAAATTATTAAATTTCGGCGTATTCTCACGGAATGTAACAATATTCTTCCAAAATGTCGTTAATGATACAATCAATTATCGTAAACAATATAAAATTAAACGAAATGATTTTCTACAATTATTAATTGAATTAATGAATAATGGTAGATTAGATGATGATATTGATACAAAGAATGATAATAATAAAGAAGCAAAAATTGCTTTAACAATGAATGAAGCAGCTGCACAAGCTTTTATTTTCTTTTTGGCTGGTTTTGAAACAACATCAACAACAATCAGTTTTGCTATGTTTGAAATGGCTAGAAATCAACATATACAGATGAAGGCGCGAGAAGAAATTGATAGGGTCATGGAACAATATCAAGGGAAACTAATCTATGAAGCTATTATGGAAATGCACTATTTAGAAACTGTAATATTAGGTCAGTAGTAATATTCAAAATTCAACAAAACTATCATACTAATTATAAAGGATTTTCCATAGAAACTTTAGAAATAGAGCTTTATTATTAAATGATGAAAACTTTCTAAGCCAAAAATCAAATTATCTCTACTAGTATAATAATAATAATAATAATAATAATAATAATAATATAATCAAACCGGAAACTAGAAATTTTAACAAAATTCGAATAACTTTTGATATTTCAAACTAATTGTAATTCGTACATTTTGCAAATATAAATCGTCCCAGGATTTGTGTGCATTGTCAAGAATTTTAGGTCAACTTTTAAAATAATTGGCTATATTTAGATTAACTCCATTAAGTTTATTCGAACAACGAAAAACTCTTTAATTAAAAGACAAAAACACTCATTATTTCCGACTGACGAATTTACGCCTGTAAACATTTTTAGAATAGACTAATTAACTCAATATGACTAAGGACAAATATAAAATTTGTATGAACTCATCTATTTTTAGCCCGATTCATTCATAACATTCTAATATAGTAAACAGAAAAAAAAGCCTTGGAAGTTTAATTTTTATCATTCTAATTAATTACATTTTCAGAAACTATGCGTAAATATCCACCGGCTCCTGTATTTTTACGTAAATGTACAAAATCGTATAAAATACCAAATACAGAAATTATTATTGAAAAAGATCTATCTGTACTAATACCAGCGTATGGTTTACATCGAGATCCTGAATATTTTCCAAATCCCGAACGATTCGATCCAGAACGATTCAATAATGAAAATAAGAAGAAAATTTGGGATTACACCTATATACCGTTTGGTGATGGACCCAGAAATTGTATCGGTAAGTTTGGTGGTATTCTGTCAATGTACATAAAAAAAATCATCATTTCTAATGACAGTTTACAGAATACCACTGTATTTGTTTAGTAAGGCTCTGCGAATACTGCCGAATCGAATCGCACATTCGAATTACTCGAAAAGCTCAAATAGTTTGAACAGATATCGAATCGAATTATTCGAATTGATTCGTCTCGAATAATTCATCATTTCGAAGTATTCGCACAGTCCTATTGTTTTAATGTGAAACTTCTTAAGCGGCGAATCGATAATCGTTAATTGGACGAGTATTGAGAGTGAAATTTCAAGGACGCGTCACATTTATTAAGCATATTTCGTTACATGAGAGAGAAGAAGGATATAGCGTAGAGAGGAGAAAGACGCCACGGGAGTGGAGCAAAAGAGAACAACAATACAAAGCAATAGAATAAAATGGTCTCTCTCTCTCTCTGTCTCATACCAAATCTCTCTTATTCTTTATTTTTTAAGAAGTTCCACTTCTATAACGTGTTTATAGCTGTACGCAAAATGTTTTTTATTAATATTTTCTTGTTCGAGCAGGCATGCGTTTCGCTATGATGCAAATCAAGATTGCATTATCACTAATTTTGAGGAATTTCGAATTTTCGTTAAGTGAACGTACAAAATTACCGTTACAAATGGAAACAAAAGGCATCATTCTAGCGCCAATTGGGGGAATTTGGTTGAATTTAAAATTAAATAAAAATTATTAATAACATAAAGATTCGATTTTTTTTTTAACTTACCTTCGCAGCTAATTCTAATAAAGCAATCTTTCGTTCCTGTGCTTCCAATTTCTCCTGTAACATAGCAGCACCCAAAGCACCGCTTTGATGTTGTTGCATCGTTAATTTCGTATTCAAAGTTTCAATTTCTGTCAACAATTTCGTATTTTCCGAACGTAATATTTCAATTTCATCAACCATATTTTGATGAAAATTCGTTTTTAAATGGCGCATTTTATTCTCCATGTTGTATTTATCACGTTCGAAACGTTCAATTAACATACGATAACCGGAACAGGTTTGTTGTAATTTTTCAAAATCCTTCTCTTTATTTTTCAATTTTTCTTTTAATTTTTCCGCAGTTTGTTGCCAATGTTTCTGTTTATTCCAACGTTCAAAATCTTGGGCAATTTTCACTTTATGTGATTCATTGATAGTGATCTGTTTTTGTAGATTCTCTTTTAAATCAACAATCTCATTCTCTAAAGCGGCGATTTTCTTTTGAAGTTGATCCTTTATCGATCTATCACTACGATCGCTACGTGCCGATATATTTGGTCTGCAAGAAAAATTTTACCAAAAGTAATTAAAATTATTTAAATTGAAATTAATCACTTTCGTATTAGTTTGGCGCGTAATTCTCGGATTTCTTCACGTGCTGACCGTTCACGATTCAATAATTGATCGAAACGTTTCTTGATCGATTCATGTTCTTTTACTAATTGTTCTTTGGCCGATTCTAATTCGGTTAATTTTTGTATAGTTTCTGAATCGATTTTCTCCGGTTTCTTATGTTCAGACTGAAAATTACAAATAAATCAATATTTAATCATCCATTTCGAGTGGTTGTTTTTTTTTGTTTTTTTACTTTAATTTGACGCAACATTACAGTCAACTCATGAATTCTGTCGTCTTTCTGTTTAATTAAATTCTTCAAATCGAAATCACAATGTCGCTCGTTACGATACTTTAAAATTGTCTGTTTTAAATGGTTTACTTCTTCACGCCATTTTTCTGAATCGCTTTTATACGCCATAATTTCATTACGGTGAATTTCTTCTAAGCTATAACGACAATAAAAGGTTGAGCAACTAAATTTTGAAAAAACAATGTAAATTACTCATTGCCAAGTTTTTGCATTGATTCCAATCGATCATTGGCTAATGTACGCCATCTAACTGCCTCTTCACGGCTTGCCTGTAATTGTGTCTCTAAACTTGGTACTTTCGTACGTAATTGTTGTAATTCACCTTCTAAACAACGGACTTGTACGAAGTATTGTTCTAAAACTTGTCTACTTGGTTGTAATTCATTGATATTCGATTTTAAACTGAAACAATTCAACTGTGAAATATAATGGGAGAAATCTCGATTAACAATAAAATTACTCTAAATATTTTTGTTTTTCTTCATTCAAACATTTTTGAAGAAGACGTAATTCTTTGCGCATCAATGTCGCGGCCAAATTATGTTTATCACGATCTTCCTTCAATAGTGATTGATATTTTAAAATCTCCTCATCTTTCTCTTTGATATCATCTTGGAGGCTTTTATTTAAACTCTACAAATTATTATAAATAAATTAATAAACAAATTAATAAAGAAAAAGAAACCTTTAAATTTATAATTTCATTTGTAATATCTCCAGATTCTGGACCATTTTGTACACCATCTTTCTTATTCATTTGTAATTCAAGTATATGTTTTTCATAAAATGTAATTTGACTTTGTTTATCACCTAATTGTTTCCTAAATAAACTAATATTCGAATCATTTTCAACAATTCTATTCTTTAATTGTTGTATTAATTGATCTTTTTCATTAATATCATTTTGTACGTTTAATAATTGCTGTTGTAAATTAATAATTTTATCATTTTCTTCTTGATTCGTTTCGATTGTTTGTGTTTCTTTCGTTTTTGTTAAGATTATTGCTGACGGTTGATTAATCTCTAAATTTGTCTCATCTATTTTCATCAAATCTGTATTAAATTCTGTCTCAAAATCGATCGAAGAAATATTATAATGTTGATGTAATTGAAATAATTCTTCTTCCAGTTTCATGATTTGTTCATCTTGTCGTTTAACACGATTGAAAATGTGCTGAAGTTGCTTATCTTTTATTTCAGATTGTCGGCGATACTTTAATTCCTACAATAACAACAAAAAATACGATAATTTTCAATAAAACATCACACAATTTTGGATATTTACGTTAAATTGAAGTGCTCGTTTTTCTTGTAGATTCCTAAAGACTTCTTTTATATCAATCGATTGTAATTTGAAGAATTTTTCAAGATTCTTCAACTCATTCTCGTAGTGTTCTTTATAAATTTCACCATCTTTAATTGAATTTTTAGCATTATTTAATGCTACAAACACCTCATATTTCTCGTTGATAACACTACGTAGATGATTGATGAATTTCTCTTGTGATACTAACGGTATACTCCCTAAATACTGTGATTTCTGTTTCTCCAACAAATCTTTGAAAATGCTGAAAATTTAAAATTAACATTTTTATATCCCAGTAATTTAACTACCAAAAAATGGCGCTGAATTACAATTCCCATCTACTTGATGCTGAGCAAAAATCACAAATATACCCTAGGGAAAGTTTTATCAGTTTTATTTTTTTAAAGTTACTCATTGTCAGTGGCTCAGAGGAAAAGTAGTAGGTACAAATTTTTTAGACAATATAATTTTTTACCTCTCACGTATCGCAAAGGATGTCTTTAGTAGTATAAGTTTCCTTCCAGAAAAAGTGCTATTAGTGTTCTAATACAGAATTGAACTTGTGCCATTTCTACTCATAAAAAGCATATTTACAA
Source organism: Mylabris variabilis (assembly GCA_037464815.1). Lineage (NCBI taxonomy): Eukaryota > Metazoa > Arthropoda > Insecta > Coleoptera > Meloidae > Mylabris > Mylabris variabilis. Next base: position 13,496 of record JAZBGW010000075.1, read on the forward strand.
TAGTATTTAAACCTTTGACTCATTTTTTATAAAACAAACATCACTTATCCTACTTTTCTTCTGAGCCACTCAATTGTTGCGCTTCTCGCTAGAAGATGTCGTGCAGGTTACAGTTCGCGTTTTATTACTCTATCAAAATTAATAAATAGACTTGTTTGATATAAATCGGTCTTCCTTGTCTGGGGGAGCGGAGTGTGTCAATGATCAACAAGTGAGACCACTTTTGCTGACACCCAAATTAATTAACTCGCACCCGTATACTTTTCATAAATTTAGGAAAGTTTACGAGTGCAATTTTTGGAAAGCCCTCTTACTTTATAGAGGGCCCCCCCAATTTTTTTTATAATAATTATAACAAATAATATACTTACCTAATTCGTTTTTTATATTCATTCTCTTTTTGATGATGTTCGCTGATTTGATTCTGTAATTTCAAGTATAAATCCTGTTTTTCATGCTCGTATCGCTGTAATTTTTCGATTGAATCTTGATATTTTTCATTTAATTCATTCAGATTCTGTTGTAAATTGATGATTTCATTATTTAAACGTGCCATTTGGTGTTTATCATCAGTAATCGATTGTAGATCAACGATTTGATGTTTTAACATTAAAATTTCGTTATCTTTTTCTAATAATTGTTGTAAATTGATTTGTTTATCATTAGAATCTTGCAAGTTTCCATTGATGGCTTGAAAATTAGCTTTCAATTCCTCATACTCTATTAATAATTGATTATATTTCGATTGTATCTGTTGAAAATCTTCAATATCGATAAAATTACACAATTTCCTTTCCAAATCTCGATATTGTTCCTGTAATAATTGATTTTTATTTAAAATCTCTTTATTATAATTCTCTAATTGCCGATATTTCTCTTCGCTTTTTTGTAATTGTTCTTTAATTAGTTCGTAGAGATTATTTGTATGATTAGCACGTTGTCGTTCGTTAATCTCATTAATTTCGGTTTCAGCTAATTTCTTTGATAAATCCTCTAAATTTCCATCATTCTCGCCTGTGTGTATTTTCTCATATAACACAATTAATTTATTCTTCAATTCATTTTTATCATTCTCTAAAATTCTATTTGATTCTTCCAATATTTTGAATTCGATCCGTTCTTGATTATTGATTTGTTCGAATTCATTTAGTAATTGTCGATATTTTAATGTTAAATTATCGAAATTCTTTTGTAATTCTTCGAAATTCTTATACGGCATTGATTGTTCTAATGTTTTATTAATTGTTTCAATTTGTATTGTTAATGATTTATTTTTATTGAGAAGATCATTGAGTTTTTTCGTTGAAATGATTTGTGCTTGTTCTAAATTATTTTGTAATTTTGTTAATTGTCTTGTTAATTTCTCATTATCGTTCTCTAAATATTGATTTTTACGTTTTAAAATTACATTATTTTCATTTATTGTTAAAATATCATTTAAATCGTTGTTGTCTTCTTTGTTTGTTAGGATTTTAATTTTCTCACCTTTAATCTCATCCAGTTGTTCTAATTCTTTTATTTTTTCTTGATATTTCAACATCTCAGTATTGTAATTTTCCGTCTTTTCTAAATATTCATCATAAAGTAGCTGGATTTGTTGACGGATCTCCAATAAATTCGTCTTGTATTCAGTCAATTTCATTTCGATTTCACTGTTATTCTCAGTTTCCTTCTCCAATTTCTATAATTTCCCCTCTATTAAACAAAATCAAAAGAGCAATATAGTCGTCGCCAAATAACTTTGATCTCCGGCGCCATTATGAACTATGATGAAAACTTTCAAGAATGCATTTGACTAATGTAGTATTGTTCTGTTTTGTTTTTCGCGCTCAAAATATTTAACAAATTAATTAGAAATTGTTTTCCAGGCATTTGCCAGATAATAGTAAAAAATCGTGGCTAAAAATCAAGTTAAAATTTCAAAAACTTCAATACTTTGACAAATATAAATCAAGTCTACTCCCGTATTCATTTTGCTTAAATTTATGTGGGATTTCTTTTAAATGATAATAATTAGTCTTTAAATGATAATAATTAGTCTTTGAAGATCAAAATTATTTGGCAGCGACTATAAATAAAAATTACCTCTAATAAGTTTTGTAAATGATTGTGGATATTTGAAAGACTATCTGTGTCGTTGTTGATAAGAAAATCTTTCAACATTTCCGAATCGTGACTCTTTAAACGTTCACTGTCTTCGGATTTTTGTGATTTTAACTCTAATCTGATAACAATAAAGAAAATTTCAACAATTTTAATTAAAGTCTATTTTAAGATAAAACTACCTAGTTAAACGTAATTGTTCCCTTAATTCAGCCGTTATACCTTCCTGATTGTGTAATTCTGCTTGTAAACGCATTGCCGGATGATACCAGCCAGATATATGTTTAACATCTAAAGCACGCAATAATTTTTCTAAAGTTTCCGATTTAATCTCCTCTAAACTAGTCTCTAAAATAAAATAATAATATCGAGATAAAAATCGATAAATAATACGATAAAAATTACGTTTTTTTGTGTTGATACTGTCGAGAATTTCATGTAAACCTCTACGTAGAGCCTCATTCTCTTCAACCAAATTCTTAAAATCTTCATCTTCATCTTTGGGTAACTTTTCGAAATCACCAATTGTGGCAATTTGTCGATTTTGTTCATGAATTCTTGTCTTCAATTCCAAATTTTCATCCTCCAATTTGTCAATAAGTCGCCTCATTGTTGATAATTCCTTCTTCTGTCGTTTTTGTTTTAAAGATATCAATGTTGTATCGATTGTATCGTCAATTTTCAATCCTAATCGATCGCGTAACGTTTGATTTTCTAACTCGAAACGATCACAATTCTCTTGTAATTGATTTGTTACCTTTACTAAATCGATAATTTGTTTCTCTTGATTACGATTATGATCTTTTAAAATAGAAATTTGTTCTAAACAATCAGCTAATTCAATTCTACCATTTTTACGTAATTTATTTAAAATCTCTTTAATTTCATTGTCTTTATCGATAAGTTTCTTTTCAGTGTAATTGAGATTATTTTGTAATTCTTGGCAACGTTCATGTGTTGCTTTTAATTGTTTCTTCAATTCATTCATTGAATCCGTTAAATCTTTAATCTTAATCTCATTAATTTCTTTCTCATTTGTTAATTCTTTAATTACAACAGTCGCATCGTCCATCTCTTTTGTAGCTTGTTGTAATTTACTTTTAAATTCTAATAATTGTTGTTCGCGTTCTAATAGTAGCCGATTCAACAACAATAATTGATTGTCATCTTGATCTTGTGGTAAACTAGATAGAGATGAATGTAGACTTGATTGGGCCCGTTGTGATTTCAATTCTTGTATCACTCGATCTTTATCATCCAAGATTTTCTACAATAAAAAATTATAATACTTGAAAATTTTAATTAAGTAAAACAACCTTCCATTCATCAACTCGCTTGTTGACTTCCTCGGTAAATTTTTCCGTTTCGTTCTCGAATCGCTGTTTCTCCTCGAGAATTTCGCGCACTTCGTCTTGTAGACCCTCATTTTCGGCCGTTAATTTCTTAATCGCCTCTAAAAAATAGTATATTAAAAAACGAGTTTCAGAAGTTGACAATTCCTGCACGAGTGCAGGAAAAGTAGATTTAATGATATATTTATTATAAAAGTCAATTAATAATTAAAAAACAAAAGCCTGAAAAATACCAATCACTCAAAACACAAGACTCAAAGTTTGAGGTTATCTTTTTGAAATGTCAACAAAAATTTATTTTTTTTATCTGCCAACTTAAGAGTTCTAATTGTACCATAAATTTCTGTATAAACGGCAGATGGCATTGAACGGTAAAGTTGGTAGTGATTTTAAAACTTTCTATTAGATAAGTGAATTTCCTATATCTATTCCAATACGAAACATAGCACCATGGGTGCTATGCATGGAGACTAGTCTCCATGCATAGCACATTCGCAATAGCAATCTAAATATACTAAATATGAAAGACGCATGCACAAGTTGACAACCTTAAGAAAATAAATTATACTAGCAATTAAAATACCCAAAAGGAGTGCGTTAACAGGTATTAAAGCACTCCTCTTGTTAACTTAACAACGCTATTATACACGCAAACTAGAAAAAATTGATTACAACTAAATTTTTTTTAATGTTTATAATTACCGGTAGATTCGAGTAATTGTGCCCTGGCATCATTGAAATTATCCGTCAATAATTTCATTTCTTTCGTTGTTGTTGATAGTTCGTCACGGACTTTAATTAATTCCTCTCGTAAAACAGTATTCTCATTCTCAATCTCTTGTATATCGGCTAATAGACGTGATATTTGTTTATTTTTATTCTGTAAACTCTCAATTAATTCCTTATGTTGTTCTTTTACAGTTTCAGAAATATCCGAACGATCATCTTGATTGGCAATTTCCAATTCGTGTGTTAATCGGTAATTTTCTTCTTCTAGTTCGGTTATTTTCTTCTTCAACTGGAAAATTAATAGAAAATTCAAGATTCTATACTCTAACATATTGCGTTACTTGAAGTGGGTGCCAGTTCATCAAGGGTTGGAAGGACTAAATGAGAATGCGGAGTGCTTAGCAAAGAAGGCCGCCAAAACAGCTCTAATTGGGCCTGGACCCTCATGCGGGATCGCTTATGCGGACACAAAAGGGGCCATTAGAGAAGAATTCTGGGAGCTCCCAGTAGAGTTGGTGTTTTTCTAGGAATTACCAGACATTTCTGAATCTTTCAGAACGTAGAAGATCTAAAGAACTCCTAGAATTAAGCAGGAGACAATTACAGGACTATGCACTGAGGAAGCATCTCAATAATATTGGGATTGTAACAGACCCAAAATGCAGGGCCTGTGAAGAGGAGGATGAAACTTAATTCCCTTCATATTTTATGCCACTGCCAGGCCTTAAAGGATCACAGAGCATGGAACCTGGGAGGGAAATATACCTCTCCCGATGAAGTAAAAAGTACTACCTTGAGCAGTATCCTGGACTTTATTAAAGGAACGGGGCTAGTAGAGGAAGACTTTTAACCCAAATCAGACGTGTTAACGGGTGTACAAAAGGCCGAGTGGGGCACGAACCACGGCTCTTGTGAGGCAGGTCCGAAAAAATCTCACACAAAAGGAATAATAATATAAATACCTTTATAATTTCAGATAAATTCTTCTCGTTCATCTTGATCTGTTTCTTAAATTTAGTCTTCAATTCGAGATATTTGTATTCAAGATCTACAAGAAAATCGCAATTAGTTGAATTATTGTAAACAATTGTGATTTAATTATCACTTTCATATTCAATCGAACTGGATTTTCTCGACTTTGAACTTTTAGCATCCGTATCAGATTCGATTATTGTTGAACGTTTAACATCATCTTCACCTTGTTGTATTGCAATTTCATCTAATTTTTGTAACAGTATCTCAACTTGTTCACCTTTATATTTCAATAATTCTTGACTGATACGAAACAAACAATTGACTTGTTTGTTGGTTAAATCCTCCCCATTAGTATTAAACCATATAATCCTATTATAAAATTCATCTTTCTCATCTTCGGTTAGATCTTCGGGTACTAGCGAATAAATATGATCCCAATCCATTTCTTTTTTTACTTGTTTAATTATTAATAAAAACGATTTCACACTATAAATAAAATTATGACTAATATCTGTCTTTTAATAAGACTATTATTGAGATAGAATAGAGTTGCTAGGCACCACAATACAAACATTGTGGACTGCTGGGAACAAGGACTGCTTGATTTTTCAGCTCAACGCTGTCTAACAGGCCTACAGGCCTGTGGATCCGAATTGTTGCTTTTGAGAAAACGCCAA
>JAZBGW010000075.1:25812-38682 GCA_037464815.1 Mylabris variabilis
ATCAATAATCTGAGCCTCATTGAAATCTTTAATTATGTATTGATAGATTTTTATTAGCCAATCATCAATCCATTCGTTATTATTAAACGTTTCTCTATTAGAATTGAGGATTTGTGTTAGAATTTGTAGTTTTTTTGCACGTTCAAAACGTGTTTGTTTCGACCAAGTTATTTGAGCTTTCATTGCAGCCTTCAAAGCTTCCTCCATTAATTTACCGTTGTTAAGTTTAACACATTCCCGTTTAAGTTTCAAATCTTTATTTATAACGTACTCGTTGAAACCTTGTCTACCGCCGAAATAACCACCGTTATTTTTAATTGGTGATAATGGTAGGTTACCGTAGAATTTACCATAACCATTAATCCAAATTATTGTGGTGTCCAGTTTTTGTACAATTTCATTTGCTAAATTCAGATTTTCGGTCCATACTGATACAGCTAGGCTTTGTCTGGTGTTATTTGCTAATAAAACAGCTTCGTTAATTGTACGGAATCTTCTTAAATTCACTATCGGTACATCGAGAATATTGTCATCTAGAATGTTATTATTAAAAATATTACCACCGATTAGTAATGCTGGAATCAAATGTTTATCATCGGGGTAAATTTCTGAACCGTGATTTTTAGCTTTCTCAATAATATTTGTTAATTTACCAAATTTAGTGTCGGGTAAATCGATTATATGAGAAATATCAGCATTAGAATCATTATTAAAGCTTACATAGACTTTATCGATTTTTTGTTTGAGTCTGTTGACGAAATCGTCAAAGATACTCTCTTGAATTAGAAGATTTTTCGTTGACCAAGGTGTCTATAAATGTTTTAATTATAAAATTGATTTGAATTAAAATTAGAGAACCAACCATTCCACGATAGCCCCAGACTGCTTCAATTACACATTGGCAAGCTGAATCTAAATCTGCACCATCAAAAACAATCATCGGTGCACCAGTTGATGATACTTAAAAAAAACAAGCTTTATCAACAAAATTGACTGTAATAAAATTTGATCTTACAGTTTAAGATCTTTTTGTTCGAAATGTTATTTAAATTGTAATTCTTTTGATACAGATTATCAAAAATTGTTAATACTGCTACATTTTCATTGGTGAAAAATACATTTAAATCGATGAATTTTGTAGGGATGATTGTAATAGTATTCTCTGGAATGCTATAATTCTCTATTATTATTTAATCATTTCGTTATAATTTTATAGTTTACCCGATTTTTATTGCAATATCTTGAATTAATGTAGCGATAACACTTGAACAATGTTCGGTATATAGGATTACATTATAACCAGCAGCTAAAGATGGTCCTAGAAACATTCCCAATGTGGATAAAGGAGTTGTTTCTGGAAAGACTCCAACACATAGGCCTGAAATTTTAAATTAAATTAAAAATGATTATTTTTCAACTCGATGAATAGAATTATAAATTTATAATACCGCCATTTTATAGTACTGCAATGCTGACAACCACAATAACAAAAGTCCCAACTTTTATTTTTATAATAAATATACTTTAATTATTTTACAATTTTTTAATACATTTTAATCTCGTTAAACTTGTAAGATGAAAATTCTGTATCTAGAAGTTTTATTTGAAAGAGAATTCAAAAGAAAAATTTAGCATTTTAAAATTCCCACAATTTTGAAGTACCATGATAAACAACCATACAGACAAAAAGTTCCAAAATACATTTTCCTTCTTTTGTGCACCTTTATTTATTTTGTAATTATTAATTATTTAGTGCTGGCTTTATTGTTTTTTAATAATTATTCATAAAACAATGCAAGAATTTTTAAACTGTTCAAGATTTTGTATGTATGTAATAACATGGTCGACAACTGTACAAATCGAAAATCCCAAGTCAATTTTTTTTTTAATATATAATTAGATTTCGATTATAATTAATTTTATCGTTTTATCGTGTAGATTATAGAAGATTTTCATTATCTTTAGATATTTTTTGATAAATTTCGATTTAAAGATTAGATTACCCTTGTTTTTTTTGGATGAAAAATAAGGTTATGTGTTACCTGGCGGTTTCCAGGTAGGATTTTCTCGTTCATAATTTACCGGAAAACTTGAATAAAATTGGATATATTCGGTAAGTAATGGTAGACTTAAATGTTTAGTATCCTTGCATACAATTCCACGTATTGCCAGTTCCAATTCACAAAATAATCGCTCTTGTTTTCGAATTTCATTTCCTAACCTTAAAAAACATGAAAATTTTTACATCTTTTTTATGTGAATAACTTGAAAATAATTTACTTAAACAATAGTTCAGCTCTTTGTAATGAATTCGTATCAATCCATTTATTATTTGATTTACTAATAGTATCAAGAAGGTTACTGATAAAGTCGTTATCATGAACGTGGTACGTACATAAAGGTTCTTTGTTAAAATTATTAATACGTTTCATCGTAATATTATATACTTTATCGACTGATTGACGTTCACCAGGTAAGCATATTGTATTATCTCGATTTTTCAACCATTCCTGTTATCACGACCAATTTAATTCGAATTATTGACGATATAAAAAAATACTTACAAGAGCATTATCAACATTTTCAACTCCGTCACCATATGGCATGCTTTCAAAAATATCTTTTACTAATTTACCATCCATTTTCAATGAAATCAAAATCGAAATGACAAACAATCGATTATAGTCCGTTATCTATAACAAGTCTTATCTGAACTGATGGTTGTATAAATCACAAAATTTATTCGTTTCAGTAAAGATGTTGAGTTTAGCCCGCCACTGTCGGTCAGGTTCAATTCTACCACAAATTAGACAGTTATTGGTGAATCCATCAAGAAATTCTACAAGAAATGGATTGTATCGATTTTATATGAATTGTTTAAGGAGACAGGGGCCGATTAGGAACAATTTGAGGGTATGTTTTCAATTATCGATTCTCAAATAGAGAATTTGCTGAATTTTATTACAGTTGTCGAATTTTTTGAAGAACAACACAATATCTGTACGATTATGTTCGAATATTCCGTCTAAAAATAGAAAAACCATCGGGTATTGGTTGCTAACATGCGGCGGGATGGTATTTGTCGCTGTAGTTTTAGGTATAACATTGATTTATTATTTTATTCTTGTCGGTATATGTACGGTTTTGGAGGAGATTATCAAAAAGACTGTTCGTTAAAGCCTGAAATTGTAATTTAAACTCTCCAATTATTTACAAATAAAACAATTCGAATGAAACTTCATTTTTCTTTTATGAAAACACTTGAAATTTTAGGTGGTGTAACACGTTTAACTGAATCCGGATTATCGATGGTGACATGGCGATTACTCGGTGAAAAAATGCCAAGAACCGAACAAGAATGGCAAGAGGAATTCAAAAAATACCAAGAATATCCAGAATTTAAAATGTACGTTATTTTAACATATTTTCCCCAATTATTTGTTGTATTGTTGAATTATAGAAAAAATTCTCAAATGACATTGAATGAATTCAAATGGATTTGGTATATGGAGTTCGCCCATCGCATGTGGGGTCGAGCTATAGGCGCCGTCTTTTTCCTACCAGCCGTATACTTTTGGGCGACCGGCCGCTTCAATAAAGGCATGAAAAAACGGGTTCTAATCTTTGGAAGTTTGATAGCAGCACAAGTATGCGTACAATTTTCAATAATGCAAATTCACATTTTGTTCGTGTAGGGTTTGATGGGTTGGTACATGGTCAAATCGGGTCTAGAGGATCGTTTCCATAAAGAAACCGACGTACCGCGCGTCTCCCAATACCGTTTAGCCTCACATCTCGGTTTAGCTCTTTTCTTATACGCGCAATTCCTATGGTCGTCACTTCACCATCTATTACCAGCTGAAAATTTAACGTACTCGAATAAGGTAATATTGATGGATGCGGTGAAATTTCAACGAATGGTGTACGGTTGTAAGGCCCTCGTTTTCCTTACAGCACTATCCGGTGCTTTTGTTGCCGGCTTAGATGCCGGTCTCGTCTATAATTCCTTCCCGAAAATGGCCGATAAATGGATACCTGATGATATCTTAGCATTTACACCGAAAATGGCCAATTTTACAGAGAATCCAACAACGGTACAATTCGACCATAGAATTTTCGGCACTAGTACGCTAGTTTATGTAACAGTATTATATTTGATATCGAGGAAAAAAGTGCTACCTAAACGGGCGTACGTGGCGGCTGCTACACTTGCTACAATAGCTTGGTTACAGGTTGGTTTGCTAGAGAAAAAGAAATCGTTTAAAAATAATTTATTTAATTCACACAACTTTACAGGTGAGTCTAGGGATAACAACACTTTTAACTTACGTTCCGACAAGTTTGGCTGCATGCCACCAAAGTGGATCGTTAGCGTTACTATCAGCAGCTATATGGCTGTCGCATGAACTTAAAAAATTACCAAAATAATTAACAAAAAAGAGAATTTATTTTAATTATCGATACACACTGATAATTTTTGTATATAGTCTGTTTATCTTTAATAAAACCATCAAAAAAGTGCATTTATAAAACACAACACTTTTATTTTTAAACACAATCGTTGCTCAGGTGTACAACACTATTACACCTCGCTGCTGTCTATAGTTACGTCGTAGCTTTGTTCATACTTTGCTACATTTGAACTAAGCTACGACGTTACGTAATCAAAGGTATAGTCAACTGCGAAGTAAAACAGCGTTGTCAATCCTGTATTTTTGGTTTTGCATTGTGTTCGTCGAAATTTTGATTTATCAACATTCTATTGCTTCAAATGAAATTTCGATAACTACAGTCTTTTATATCAGTGAGTATTAAAGATTAATCTCCTGCTAGTTATTCCGCTTCATTAAATTATTTGAAAATTGCACTTATTGATATGTGTGTGCATACACAATCTAGCGATAGGCGAAAATTAAAATAATATGCGTAAAAAGTGCAATTCATTTAAACTGTGCTAGAGTGACATTTTAAAATAACAAATCTGTTTTATGACTAGTTACAATTACGGACGGATATTTTATTGTAATTTCAGTGAAGAAAAGAAGGAAAATAACATAGCAGGTTCTATAATAATGATGATAATAATAATATTAATAAAGAAACTACACTCCACATTGAAGTGTACAAAAATAGAATTCCATTATTATCTTTTTCATCTAATATTATAACAAGTGTAATTTTTATTTTTCAATCAAATAGCAGTCATGGAATTTTCAAATTGGTCACTAAAATACCGATAAAACTTACAATAATGTACAAAATATTTAACATAAGAACGGGATGAATTTTGCAGTAAATATAAGTTGATTTTTGATTTATTTTCAATAATATTGAAATATATTGTTGCTTTAAAATCTATATTGCTAGTGGAAATTTAATAATTTTTTGTAAATTTTCCAAGAAAAAATCTAAATGAAAGTCGCAAAACTAGATTATTACATATTAATAAACAAGATACATAACCGCCTTGAACTTTGAGATATTTTTTTTAATCTTCACCTGATTGAAAGATTTTACGTAATAATCAACAATAACAACCAAAGACAATTCTAAATTTCAACTTTTCTTTATAAAATATTCATCCCTTTCAATGCTCTTTTAATAATTATTGTTATTATTACTATTAATTGTTATAGCAAATTAAATTATATGATACAAAAAGCGATAAACTCTTTCTCTCTCTCTCTATTTATATATATAGCATATTTATCGTTAATTAATTAAAGCAAATAAAAACTCTTAATCTGTACAACTAACTAAAAAATACTCAGTCGAATTAGATGTATTACAACAATAAATGCATACAAAAAAACGGCCTAAATTTGTGTTTCTTTAACAAAAGGCCTCTATCCAAATTAAAAACGGTGATATTGAATGAAGCAAAATATAATTCACCCCCCAATTACTAAAACTAACTTTTTTCACTCTTATGATATGATTGAGTCTTTAGTTTAAATTTTATTTCTGTTATTTAAACCAAATAGTGTTTCCTAGAATAACGCTTATATTGTACAGGGTGTTCTTCTTAAAGTGGTCAATTCTTCTTAAACTCCTGTTAGTTAGCGAGCAATTTAGAAAATATTTCAAGGATTCATAGGGGAGTGTCTAGATCACTTTAGCAAAATTAAAACCTCGTAACTCATTTAGAAATTGGCCAAAAAACGCTCGTTTTTGACAATGTCACAATTTACAAAAACGAACAAAGCACACAAAACGACTAAGAATGAAATGGACAAAAACGAAAAAAATCACTGTTGGGAGGGTCTACTCATCATTCTTAGTTATTTTGCGTGCTTTTCCAATTTTTTGAAAATTGCAACATTGTCCAAAACGATCCTTTTTGACCAACTCTTAAATAAACTACGAGTCTCCAATTTTGCTAAAATGGTCTCCAGGGCCGCCCCTACAAATCCTTGAAATATTTTTTGAATCGCTCGCCCGCTAGTACGAATTTCTTAAGAATTGACCATGTTTAGAAAAATAGCCTGTATGTATACAGAGTGATTCTCTACGCGTGGTAAATTAATCGATTTAATTTATTGAATTGATTAAAATTCGCAGTTACACTCTGTATATTGTAGTAAATAAATGAAAAGTCCAGTTGACAATGAAGTTACTATGGTGAAATTGTTAACAATCAATCGATCAATAAACAATTTAACAGTAGAAATGATTGTTTTATTTTTTTCTATTTGTATTGTTAATCCAGGTTAAACACTATTCTTTTGTTAAATAATAAATACCTACCTTTGTCCATTAATTTGAAAGTAATATTGAAATAAAATAAAGAAGAGAAAACAGTACAAATATTATTATAATTATAATAATTTTGTTGGTTTCTTTCCATAATTTTGTTTGTTTCGAAAATATTTCTCATCATAAGGCTTTTTATTTTTGTTTAGAAACTGGCGAGGTTTCTATATTGACAATAACTTGAACAATATAACCAGTAGGTATTTTTGCTTCTTCTACATGTAATTTATCACCTAATAATTTACCACCGTAGAACCACCGTTGACGGGACGATTCGATACCTTCTTGACTCTAAATTAAGCAAAACAAAAAAAAAATTAGTATTCTTCAGATGTGGTCATACAGGAATCTCAATGATTTTTTAATTATAAATATTTGATAAGAATATTAATGAATGAAAACGGATATAATTGTGAAAGACTTTTAAACCATAAAATTATTACAGCTCTATTACTTGCTAATAGGTCAATGTTAATAATCGAAAATTATCAACTTTTAATTCCAATTAAAAAAATAATCAAATATAACTTTTATTAATGATTAAATTAACGGGAAAATTCGTAAATCTGTAATATACAAGCTGTTCCATCCGGCTCAACAACAATTAGAGGAATGCTCGATGATATCGTCGCCATAAATGTTTGAAATTATCTCTACCGACAATTAAAAATAACCCGGATAAACGCGTTATCTTATCATTATTATTGTTATTATTATTCATCGGATTCTTCTATATTTTCTTATTTTATTACAAATATACGAACCTGTAATTTCTTTTTACACATACTGATCGTATCAGTTGTATAAACAGCTAATTTAACATCTGTACAATTGTGCGATAAACGTAATTTTAATGTTGTTTCTGTACCACCATCAATAGGTTCAGAACATTCAGCTGGTGAATCACGTCCATTATCTTCTTTAACAATATTTATTGGATATGATAAACAATAAATTGGTACAGAATATCTAGCACCTAATTCATCATAACATTCAGTTAAATAACCATTTGGTACAGATACACTAGCACCATCTAATATAGCCTGTGCTAACTCATAGTCCATTGCTTCGGCTGCAACAGCAGCAGCACGTAGTGCATCCCATATTTCTTTGCGTCCTTCAAATGCTGGTGCTGTATCCCAAAATTCATCACGTTTACTACGCAATTGACCTTCTGTTAATGGCACATCAGATTTCCAACGGATTGTCTCATGGCACAACGGATGATTCTTACGCGTACTACCTATTGAATATAAATACACAATAAAAACAAACAAGGTTAAATTGTGGTTTTCCATTTTAATTAATCATTAATTTTTTTTTGTTATTGTCTTTATATAATGTAAGATAAATGTACCTGAATTGGGCCTCGAGATAGACCCTGAAGAATCGTCAATTGCACCACTTCTAGGACGAGTCACACCTATACAACCACCCATTTTATATTGTCCGTTATTTGCGGCATCTCATCAATAATTGACACTAATAAATTAAATTTACAATTACGGAAATTTGCCATTTTTCACCCATTATTCATCAAATACAACAAATTAATGTGTTGAAAATCGGACAATGACAAAAAAACGTCTGACGCATGACCAACCAAATGTCACCGACTCGCACAGGGGGGGGGAAGCTAATATAGGATAATAGGGCGATCAAAGCGACCTTGTCCACCCGAGATGAACCAATAAAATTCAAACGAATTGGCGCGTCAGGATACACCACAATTTATTGGTTACTATTTTATAACAATTTGTTTGGATAATAATAGGCTGAGAAAAAAATATTTTTCAAATGTTTTGAATTTTGTTTACGAAATTACGAATGAAAAGTTTGATTCTTGAGTACTTGTTAAATTCAGGCTTCTGTAAATTTTGTAATACACATTATACTAATCGGGAAATTCGGGAATATATAATTCCCAACAAAAATTGAATAAATAAATGCATATTTTTGTAATTAATCGTATTTTCGCGCCGTTTACTATATAGTTGCCACCCGAGCTTCAGAGGGCGCTTCAAAAATTTTCGCCAACTATAAGCATTGAAGTACCCACTTTCTTCTGCACGCACACATATATCAATACCAATCCAAGAATACAAAAATAACTCGAACAAAATTGTAATGAAACCATTACGCCTTTATAAAATATTCATAGAAACAATCTGATAATAATGATATATCATATATCATAGAAAAATTGAACTAAAATCGAGTACAATTATTACAATAATGCTTCAAAATAATTACAGAAAGATTCGATTTAGGGATAAATACTGTTGCCAGGTTGGCATAAAAACCGCGAATTTTAAAACCTTCTAACTTACAGTATCAACGAATTTAAATTTTAATTCAAATTTAAATAATTTTACAAAAATCTCATAATCTATTCTTTGATTTTAAACCCTACTCTTATTCTACTTGATAAAATACAGTTAATCGACGAATAGAAAGCTTGTTTTCAATTTCGACGTATATGACCCCAATGAACTGTAATATAATTACAGATTTCTTGCAATCATGACTATTATCATTATAATTTAATTAATTTTGTTATTTGCAATAATTTTAGTGCAATTTATGATAATTATTGATGATATTTCTAGAATAATACAGAAAAATGCGTACATTATTGAAGAGGTTAGTTTAGTTTTTGTTGTCGTAAATTTACTGAAAAAAAAACGTATAATTTCAGCTTAATTGGTAAAAAACAGGTGAATATCAAGGTTATCAATCGATTTACTCAATGTTTATCACGAGTACCGAATGATAATAGAAATTTCAATAATGACACCAATTATGGGGCTAAATTTATTGATAGTAATGCGTCTAAATTTATTATTGGTACTACATTAACTGGTCTTTTAATATATAAACTCTATGGTAATTGTATAGAATTCTCCAATATTTGATTTGTTAATTCTGTTTATTATTAGACAATCGATGTTATCTGTACGAATATCAACTTGATGAAATTGGAGCGTATAAAGCGGAACTACCCACGTATAACTTGGACGAATTAGCTCAACATACAACAAAGTAAATTACAAATCGATCTTTTAAACGAATTAATTATTGGTATTTGTTTGATTTATAGAGAGAAACGAATATGGGTGAGTTACAAGGAGGGTGTTTACGACATTACCGAATTTGTCGACAATCATCCAGGTGGTGATCAAATCTTGATGGCTGCTGGTAGCTCAATAGAGCCGTTTTGGCTACTTTACGGCGTCCATAAAAGCGCTCAAGTTTTAAACATTTTAGAATCTTTTCGGATCGGTTATTTGTTAGATTCAAATTGAAATAATCTCCGGTTAATAATTTGAAATTTTAGGCAATCTATCGAAAGAGGAATCGAAAGAATTCATTGGCAATATGTCAGATCCGTACAGTAATGAACCAAAACGGCACACAGCCCTCAAACCAGCCTCAGAGAAACCGTTCAATGCTGAACCACCGTTATCGTTATTAGTTGAGAATTTCCTAACACCAAAGTAGGTTGTTTCAACAGAATTCTATACGATTATTGTTTTATTTGTAAATCTAGCGAATTGTTTTATGTTCGTAACCATCTACCTGTACCGCAAATAGATGCAACAACTTACGAATTGGAAATTGAAATTGAGGGTGCGGATAAAACGTTAAAATTTAATTTGGACGATTTGAAGAGGATGCCGAAACGGACGATTACCGCCACGATAATGTGCGCCGGTAATCGTCGAAGTGAGATGACTAAAATCAAACCGGTGAAGGGTTTGAGTTGGGGGGCAGCGGCTATCGGCAACGCCACATGGACAGGCGTGCGATTACGTGATTTATTAAAAATCGCCGGCGTTGATGAAGATACACACGACTACAAACACATCCAAGTAGTTTTGTTTTATTTATTTTTTAATTAATAAAATTTAATTATGAATCAAGTTTGAAGGTTTCGATTTGGATACAACTGGTACGTCTTACGGCGCTTCAATCCCATTTTGGAAGGCAATCGATAAACGAGGCGACGTCATTTTAGCGTATGAAATGAACGGTGTACCGATACCCCGCGATCACGGCTACCCCATCCGTGTGATTGTACCGGGCATTGTTGGTGCTAGAAATGTTAAATGGTTGGGGCGGATTATTGTATCGAAAAATGAAAGTTCATCACATTGGCAACAGAATGATTATAAAGGATTCTCACCGTCCACCGATTGGGATACTGTTGATTTCAAAAAATCACCAGCAATCCAAGAATTACCGGTGATTTCAGCAATTTGTAAACCATCAACGGACGATACAATCAAACCGGATGATACAGGTCGGATTTTGGTCAAGGGCTATGCATGGTCCGGTGGTGGTCAGAAGATTGTACGTGTCGATGTTACTGTAGACGGTGGTAAGACGTGGTATCCTGCAGATTTTGATTTTCAAGACGATAGCGAACCGCCACAGCACTGGAGTTGGACTTTATGGTCGATCCATATACCTGTAGATGCCAAAATTAAAGAAGTAATCCGGTAGATTACTGAAAGTATGAATTTTTTTTAAAAAAAATCTATTTTAGGTGGAAATTTGGGCGAAAGCTGTCGATTCTAGCTATAATACTCAACCGGAATCGTTTAACAACATCTGGAATTTACGTGGTGTTTTAAGTAATGCTTACCATCGAGTACCAATTAAAATTAAATTAAATTAAATCCACTGACCATTTTTATTCGACCATCAACCCTATAAATTAACAGTAAATTTACACAATAAATGTAAACAAGTAGAGTAAATATCTGTACAAAAATCTACAATTTCTAGTTTCTCTAAAAGAAAAAGTTTCATAAAAAAACAGTGAATATACTGGAATTTTACACCTAAGAAACTACAAGTTTTTTTTAAAAAAAATTGGGATGTTTTCTTATTTTTTTACGATTGATTGGGATGTAACGAAGCGTAAATCGGCGCGGCTTTCGATTTCGCCAATTCAGAAGCATTCTTTGCCGCATCCTTCAACTTATTAGTGGCACTAACTGTGGCCAATGCTGACGGTATTGTGTTTTGTAACGGGAACATTGTTATTAGCACATAATTGAAACCACCAACCTATAAATCAAATTGATAAACAATTATTTGTTTTAAATCAAAAATTTACCATTTTGCTGCAATTCTTCTTGAATCGTTCATAACCAAATGCACAAATAGGTCGACCAAAACCGCGAACTTGTGAATCAATCCATGCTGAACGGATCGCTATCGTTTTGCCAGGATGGTCTGTACTCTCTTTATAGACAACCTTCTCGGTAACGCTCTTGAATTAAAATTATAAATTTACGTAATCGTTCTAGAATCACGATATAACTCACCATAACTTTGGTATAGCCTAGGTTTCTCGTATATGTAACCAATACTTTTTTATCAGGATCCACAATTGATTCTTCAACAATATGGACGTGTTTTGTGGTGATGAAACGTTCAGCCCATTTCGGTATTGGATTGGTTTTGCTTAACAATCGTTTCGAAATCAATTTACCTGAACGTATCTCCCTATGGACTGTATCCTCGCTTAATACGTGTTTACTGAAGAGAATAATTACGGTAATTAATAGACGATTCGGGTGATTATTGTTGGTTTACCTGTTGGGATTCGGATAGCGTTTCCAGAAGGCCTGTGCTACCTGATCCCATGTGAAATTGAAAATCGTAGTGTGTTCAAAGAAACGGGTCATTTTTCTTAAAAAATTCCAAAGTTTTTACAAAAATTTCCAAATTCTAGTCCGGTCTAATCGGATAGTTTTATGTAACAATCAACACCTCTCATACATTATTTCTGTTGGTAGTTTTGTTATTTTTAATAAAAGAATTACGAAAATTTTGTAAATTCATTCAATTTTAACGATGATTTCTTTATCAGTTTTCCACTGGGAAAACACGGGAAACTGTCAAAATTACAACATAACCTTATACGGACCTTACGATTGACACACAATTAATAAAAAACAAACATATAAAACAGTTCACAACACAGGTTTTAGAGCATGTTCTCATTTTAGAGCGACGTGTTTACGATCACATAAACCATCTATTTTTATCGCGTAATTAATCATTTTCTTTAATTTTTCTTAGAAAGATCAATATAGTCAAATT
>JAZBGW010000076.1:0-27811 GCA_037464815.1 Mylabris variabilis
ATTTCTCAAAAATTTTCTTGTGTAGCCCCCTAATATTTTTACGTATCTGAATATAGAAAAGTATGTCCTACTCGAAAATGCAATAAAAAATACGAGGAGCCCTTTAAAAAAAATGATGTCATTTCTTTGCAATAGTAACTGACAGAACCGTCTTGGACCAACCGCAATTAAATAATTAAAAAATAAAGAGTTACCTGTCTCACCGTTTTCCTGAATTTCCATCAATAAGAAAGTTATGAATATTATACAATTGTTTTGTTGTATTTCAATATGAAGTCAGTGGAAGAGTAATTATGTTTGTAACATTTGAACGATTTATAGTCTTATTGATTCTGATCAATTGTAAAATCAATTTCACAAGAAAGTAACCACTTTTGTGGGGTTGTGTAAAACAGGCTTTTGAGGGCGGTTGTGACAATTGTCACAGGTCAGGATTTGGGAAGAAAGAAGATAAAAAAGTCGTTCTAACACCTACTTGTCCACCTTCTTACATTCACAAACAGTCTGACTTACACGAACCGAAAAAAGTGTTACTCCTCGCCCAAGAGTTGATCACTTTTTTGTGAAACCGATTTTACATTCATTTATTTATAATTTCTACGAATAATAGATACCTAAAGAGAATCTGTTTTGGTCTAAATTGCACTCAATGAATTACACTAGTGTACTATAAGTGACAATTATAGAATTATAGCCAAATTATGTCAAAGATCTTGTTTTTATTAATTTGACAAGACTTACGAATTTCATCACTACACTAGAGAATTCGATGAACTATACCTACTTTCTAATAGATTTGATTCAGGTTTAAGCAAATAGAAGAGGAAACACTGTTTATCTTTAGAATACTCGATTGAAATTTGTAATCAGGGGCGTCCTGTTAAGGTGTGCAAAGTGTGCAAGAAATACGAACGGCCAAGTTTTTGGGGCAGCCAAAATTAACCATATTTTGGATTATTAAGTCCTATCGGGCTTTTTATTGTTCATAAAAATGTCGTGAAAAAATGTCGTCACTTTTTCTGATTGAAAGGGCAGTTAAAACGCCTCTTGCACACGGGCGGCCAAAATTTTAAGGACGCCCCTATTAACAATGCATATGCTAGAATT
Organism: Mylabris variabilis; assembly: GCA_037464815.1. Classification (NCBI taxonomy): domain Eukaryota; kingdom Metazoa; phylum Arthropoda; class Insecta; order Coleoptera; family Meloidae; genus Mylabris; species Mylabris variabilis. The sequence goes on from JAZBGW010000076.1 coordinate 1,108, forward strand.
TCTTGAAAACTATGCTGAAATCCGTCTTTTACCTATTTAATAAAATAACTTCTATCTAAATAAATAACTTATCGATTGTCTTTCGTGTTTTATCGATAAAATTGTTGGTTTAAACAACGTAAAGAGAAAAAATTGAATAATTACCATCTTCCCGGGACAAGGTGGAATCATCTGGTGACGACGCCGCGTCAGCACTACCATCAACTAACAATATTTGTGAACGTGTTTCTTTCAATCGATTGAAATAATCGGCTGCATAATTGACAACATCACCGGGTTGTTCCAACAAATAACTGATTGTAAATTCCAATAGAATTTCACGTAAATCATCTGGAACTTGTATACGTTGTCCCTGATTTCGACTCATATCTTACTGAAATTTTCCTTTAAAAAAAAAACGAAACGAAGAAAAACAATCAAATCAATACGATTTTTATTATTTGAAAATAAATTGTTTTAAAATTTTGATTTTTGTATTGACTGATGCCAGTGCGGCAAAATTTTAATGATTGTCAAAATTTTCAGTTTTCAAGAACGTAACCTACAATATGACACAGCCACTACCATTTATTTTAATAATTTATTATTGATAATATCCATGGGAATATGTCAATTCGATTGTTTTCATTAATAATTTGTTTGTTCTTAAATTAGCACCATTCACAACTTTGATTATTTCTATTTTCGTACTTCTGTTATCAGAAGATATTTTCAGATACGGCAAGCCCTTCGTTAAAATGGTGGCAGTAACTAGCACATGCACAGGCAGGCAATACACACACACACGCACACATTTATATACAACTCACACACACACACACACACAACATACGAATCCTGGCTGATTTTCAGGTCTATTTTTCAGTCATTCGTCCCGAATTGCTATAGCCAGGATTTGTTTTGTTATACGTAAAATTCTCACTAAACTTTCTGTTTTTTGCACTGATTTCACTGCATTTTGAAATAAACTTCCTTCTTCTGTTATTGTACCACTTTAGACGGCAAGTTTTATTAAAGCCGATAAGCTGTTGGTGTCCTGAAACGATTTAATCAATGATTAATGATTGAGCGGACCGCCGACAATTTTGCCCCACTCACACAAACACAGAAAATAAAATAAACCAATGTGACAGGTGGATCAGGACGATATAGCAAGAGAAGGGCCACCAAGCACGTAGAAAGTGCAAGGTGGCAACGTTGCAAATCTATTATCAAATAAACCGCGAGATGCCGCCATTTAGGACCGGTTAATTTTCAAATTTATTATAAAATTAAACCTTTGTTTATGGTAAAAAATCTACATACTTATTTTTAGTGGCAATCTTCAAAAATAGTGCATCAAATAGGCACTAAGCGGAAATGGATTCTTTTTATAACTGTTGCAATTACAGTTAATTTTACTGTTTGGTGTTTTAGCACTTTAACGACATAGATTCAGTGGAATTTAGCGGCGACAAATAAAACTAAATTTAACTCGATGATTTGGTCGACATTACAGTACAGTTCTTCCATTTGTAATAATTTTAAAACTTGGCAATTAGGTTTAAAAAAAAACGTTCTTCATAAATTAAGACTTTTTTGTAATTAATTGCAAACATTTGTTGCAATTTTCATTTATTTTTAGATTTGAGATGGCCTTTAAAATCAAAATTAATTATAGATATCTGTAAGAGTCGAATTAAGCGCCCTCTATTGACATATTTATAGCCTATAAAAGAACGACAAATTCAAACTTCTGTGTAAATATTCGTAATATTTTATTAATATTGTACAGAAAATTTACAAATAAAATGAAAAGTGTATAATTATATAATTTTTTGCAATTCGGCTTCGCATCAAAAGCAAGTTCAATACCCAATAAATGTGTAAGTTGTTACATTTTTTTTTTAATATAAAAAAGCATTAAAACATTTACACATTTGTTGAAGATATTAATTTTTTCTAAATCCAACAAAACCATCATATAGTGTATACATTTTTCATTTATTTATAATTATTTGAGAAGTCATGGAGCATAAATTGTTTATACCTTCTCATTTCACGATGTGTTATGTAAATTTGGAGAGATAACAGGTCGGCCTTCTAATTTACTATAATCCAAATGGAATTCCTTTGGAACTTTTCGCCAATTTTGCGCATCAAAAAAATAATATGTACCACGTTCATATGTCGATGTTTTCTCAGATAATAACATGCCTGGTACTTGTGTTATCCAAACTTTCTCCTCTGTATGATAACGCCACTCTCTACTATATCTAAAAAAAGAAAAGAATTATCAATTTCCTAAGATTTAAAAAATTTAATCACATACAGTTCACTAGCAGCCGCAATTTGAAGCATATCACCAACACTATTATAGAACATAAAGAACAGTAGATCGTCTTTATATCGACTCAATTTCATTGTTGCCAACTTATCCCTATTTAACAAATAATACAATTAATACAAACTATGATATAGTAAAATTGTAATACCTGATGGAATGATTGATAAGATATTCGGGTGGAACATGAAAGTCTATATCTTGTGGTCTAAGCGGATATTCCGCCCATGGACCACCGAATGTTGGATACAAATTATCAGGTGAATTGAGATTCAAGCCAAGTGCTGTTAAATCTTGGCCCAATGCTAATGATACCAGATTTGGATCGGTTTCAGCTGCTCTAATAAATGTTAATAAACCAACAATGCCGAATTGATCATTTACCATACTGCCTGGAATATTCGTAACACGACCATCAGGCGATGTTTGAATACCTATAACATTACAAAAAACAAACTAAAATAATCATAAAATTACTGATATTGAAGTTGTTTACAATATTAGAATATGTTTTTCGAAATATAATGAATTTATAATCGACTTATTGTAATTAATCGAAGGAAAACGTCCACAAGTATTAAAATTTATTCAATTATTTTCTTTAAAAATACGCTTAATCTTGTATATTTCTCTTTTGTGATTTTCTTTTTAAAATCAGATAATCACATAAAAACAAGAAATGGCATGACGTAACTGTCTTTATCAAAAAATAAACAATTAAAGTTGACGAATTTTCTCATAAATTTGCGTTGTTTTTTTGTGGAAGTAAATTATAAACACATTAAAATATTTAATTGTTGTTTATTAAAATCTTACCAAAAAAGACTCGATCGTTACCTAGTCGTTTTTGCAAATCTAATTAATTTAGATTTTTAGTCTCGCTCTTTGATCAACGTTAATTTTATGGCAAATTAATACACAGACACCAAATTATTGTCTTCAATTAAATAAAAAAATGGGAAAGTTTGTGCAATAAATTATCGTAAAATTGCACAATGCTAATTGTACAATATCTATTTGTGAAACCAATTTATTTAGAAAGCTTGCTAGCCAACAGAAACTATTAAGAATAAAGCCCTGAAAATTCATGTAAATAATTTTAACAATAAATAAGGAGATTATTTAATTTATTAATTGTTGAAGTCTAATCATCATTTAATAAACATGTTCCTCAAATCGGAGTTGATCTTCTTATCGTACAGCATTTTAATAACATACACAAAACGGATTTTTTGAAATAATTGGCCCTCCGTTTATTAATACAAAATCTGATAGTTTGTAAGGCAAATTAAACAGTCCCTCGTTTATAATTCACGTTGAATTTTACATTTAAGTTCGTCAAACACGCTTCATATGACCGTGTAATAAACAAACTTGATGGTAAGTTGGGCCTGAAGAAGATAACAAATAATACTTCAATTCTAGATTAGTCCTACTGATAGAGATAAGAATTTTTAATTCGGCATTTTGCTGGAAATTACTGAATTTTCTTCTAATTTATTTTACGAAGGAATTGTATAATTTTTTTCACCGTTTCTCATTAAAAAACTCAATAATGTAGCATTTATCGATACTCATCAATTTTAAAATGAGCTAATTATTGACTGTTTACATGTCGAAACGAAAGACAAAAAATCGATAGCCTTTTAACTAAACCTGTTTTACGAGTTGTTTATAATTGTATTTTTACTTAAATACCAAACTGTTTAAGTAATTTCCAAATAAATTACAATTAAGATACATTATAAAAATTGAGCTAATCATAAAAATTTGGCATGACCAAATAACATTTTTCTTGTTTTCTTTCTGTTAAAATTGTCTCAATTTACCTTGTTTCGTAACCGTTTTATCATTATCTCTCGAATTCGTCGATCCATCACTATTACTGGCATTATTTTTATCAATTGTTGTCCCACCTGTTGTTAACGATGTTGATGTTGTTGTTACAGCAGTTGTACCACCTGGTGACATACCATCACGATTTTGTGTACCCGGCAATGCTGGGAAATCTTCTGATGACATTGTAAATTCACTCGCTTCCGATGTTGGTTGTTTTACCATACCAACATAGGGTTTACCACCAGGCATCGGACTTGGTTGTGGTACATTATCATTGGAATTACGGTTCGTTAATGATGGAAATTCACTTAAATCAAGCAGTGATGGTGTACTTGTATCATTTGAACCGAATACTGAATTGAATGAACTGTAACTACCCAGCGTATTCATCCCCATTTGTGTGCTGTTTCTACAAATAGATAAATTACAATACATTTTTTTTTAATTTATTGAATGAAATTACCCCAAATTAGGGATGCCTCGTCTATCTGATGGTGTTCGTTGGCCGAAAACAGGGGTAACATGGCCAGACATTGAACTATTTCCAAAATTAACACTCGACCTACCAAGACTGCTACCACCGATATTTCTTGTAAAATTCAAATTCGCCATACCTCCTCTTATGCTCTTATTTTATTATTATTTTCAATGAAAAGTCCTTATCATAACTGTATTAATTGAAACTAATTAAAAGAAATGCTTGCTTCTTTCTAGCTACTATAATCCTCTATTAGGTATATATAAATCTAAAATAATCTCAAGATTTATAAATTGTACAATATAAAATATTACGAATTGTAAACACTTTATCTTCTTTTTCGAAAATTAAAAAAGAATCTCTATAGTAAATGCACAATTTTATCAAGATGATTTATCGACAATTTCTCTGATAAAAATACAGTGGTTTTTATTGAACACACGTAGCAGAACCTAACTGGTTTTCTATTAAATAAAATAAAGACGTAATTTTCCAAAAATGTATGTTATTGTCCAACTGCTATCCGCCATTACTGTCAAATCATGAAAATGGCAATTGCACAAAATCGCCGCAAGATGTCAGCAGTGGCGTTCTTTTGCAGCAATTTCACCAATATTTCAACAAAAAAATTACTAAACTACTAATACAACGCTGTTGCCAGATTGTGCAATCCAGCATCAATTACAAAGAAAATTTAAAATTTTACACAAGGTGGCACTTTTAGGCTATTTCTTCAGCATTTTTTATGTAATTCTAATTCCCATAAATTGACGAGCGATTCGAAAAATATTTTAAAGATTTGTGGGAGGAAGGGCGGAGACCATTTTAGCAAAATGGACCATATTTAAAAAAGAGCCTTGTATATACTAGATCCATAACCTAAGGGATATGATATGCAATGTAATATCTGCTTCCGCCAATTTTTAAATAAGATACGGCAAAAATATCGTATAATAGGCATGTAATGTACAAAAAAAACATAAAATACCGTAAATTAACCTTATTATTATTTCCATTTGATATCATGAAGTTAGCGGTATTTAACATCAAGTCGAATTGTAGCTTGTTTTCTAGGGAATTTTCAAGACTATAAGTTGGTGGCATTTTTGAATTGTAATTTTTGAATAATATATTCCTCAATTATTTGCTGTTTTTTTAATTGCCACAAAACGAAAATTTCTCAACTTCCTTTGAAAAATAACCTAATAACAGTAAAATAACTTTAAAATTTTGAGAAAATTGCTGTTGAAATTATAAATTTTGAACTCAAAAACTATAAGTGAGATGTTGAAATTTTCGAAATCGAGTGAATTTTTCAATTGTGATATTTCGTTGTTTGTAATATAAATAAATATTGATTTTTGAAAAAAATTATTTTATTTTTTATAATTTACTACAATCTTTTAGACCATTACAATTGGAATATTGGTAAAACACAATGATTCAGAAAATATCACTAATGTAATGATAAAATAAAGACTTTATTTCTTTTCACCACCATCTTCTCTATAGAACCTAATTATATTTGTTTGCAATATTATACTTTTCTTATTATAGAATTATTATATGAACAAAACAAACATAAATATAATAGAATAAAGCTTAATTAATCATTTAAAGAGAGGGGGAAAAGCATACCAAATTTTCAATTTGACAAAAAAAATCACCCATAACCATTTTTTATAATATACAGCGTCTTTCAGCTATCTACGGATGTAACAATAGGCTACATTTTTTTATTTATTAGCGAGTGTAGCGCCCTGGGCGAGTTTTTCTGCGGCCCTCCAGGAATGACAATGACGCCAGATGAATTATTAAAAATAAATTCATATAGACTTTATGCCGCCCCTAATGTGACTGCGCCCTGGGAGGTCGTCTAACCAGTCCCCCGTCCTGAAGCTAGCACTCAGAATAAAATAATTATTATAAGAACTTGAAGGGAAACATCTAGACTAGGCTATCTATTGATTATTTATTAGATAGCTTAGGTCTTCGCCTTCAAGTTCTTGCAACAATTATTTTATTTTATTAATAAATAAGTTATTTTGAACTTATTGCAACTCTCCATAGATAGCTGAAAGACCCTGTACTTGTATTATTTAAAAGTATTTCTTGCAAACATTAAACAAAATGAATATGATGAAAATACTGAGATCAGTTAAGAATAGAATCAACCCTGCCTCTTGTAAAGTCGCTCCACCATTTTGAAGAATAATTGATGTGGTAATCCTTTAGAGATTTGTTGGATATGAGTACGTATAATATTGAAACTTTCTTCTTCATATATAGCATACGTGTTTGGTAAACTTAATTCTTCATATAAATTTTTAATAATTCTGACAGCTTCAGCATCAGGCTTACCATAATATTCTTCCATGATTTTTCGTTGTTGTGGATTGGCGCGTTGTAATGCCACAACTGATAACCATGTACATTTACCTTCACGTATATCATTACAATCTTTACCAGTTTTCTCTGAATCACCGAAACAATCAATGAAATCATCTTGTATTTGAAAGAACAAACCCATTTCCATTAGAATAGTTTTTGCTTGTCGATGCATCTCTGGATCATATAAGTTCGCTAAATACATAGCTAATGCCATTGGTAATGTGAATGTATAATAGGCTGTTTTATATTTAACAATTGCATTGTATTTATTCATTGTGAAAAATTCGAAATTCGGCCGACCATCTTTCACTGATAATGAATCTAATGATTGACCCATTACAGTTTTCAATGTTACATCATGGAATAATTCCATTGTTGGTACATAACAATGGTGATTCGAGAAATGCTTCTTTAATATTACAAAGATTCCATTTAATAATAAAAGTAGATCGTTTGGAACTTGTTTACCAACATCAGGTAATTTATACCAGCATGGAAGACCACGACGTGTTTCAGCATTATCCATAAAATCATCGGTTATCAAGAAACCGGATTGTAACTGGAATCAAGCAGAAATTATTGTAAATAATTTAAAAAATAACCCTTAAACGATATCATAGGTGATATTTCACCTCATGAAAATTGGTTTTTCAACATTAATAAAAAACGTTACATCTGCCATCCCTATTTATCATGTCTGACTTGTCCGAGGACAAGTGATATAAAATACACAATAAGATGTACAATTATGTAATAATGTTGTTAGTAAAACTCACCACAGAATCATTTGTAATAACTGTATATAATAAATTTCATACTTTTATTGCAGTATTTAATAATTAACATTTTGTCTTCATTTATTGTTTTTAGGGAATTCACAAAATACCGAGTGCTTCACCTAAAACGAAAAGTTCTTATGGCAACTCCCATTATTTGGCGAGCGAATCGAAAAATGTTCCAAGGATTTATAGGAGGGTCCCTAGAGAATATTTTAGCAAAAATGGAACCTGGTAGGTCATTTGGACGTTGTTCAAAAAACGCTCGTTTCTGCAGATATTACGATTTTCAAAAACGAGATAAACGCTCAAAACGATTTTTTTCGTTTTTCTCCATTTTATTCTGGAACAGGTGGGAATGTTTCGCATCTTTTCTACAGTGCAACGAAGAAAAACGAAAAAAATCAATGTTGGGAGGATCCTCGAGTCATTCGTAATCGTTTTGAGCGTTTATCTCGTTTTTGATAATCTAAAACGAGCGTTCTTTCATCAACTTTCAAATGAGCTACGAGCTGCCACCGTTATCAAGTCACAAGTAAATATTATGTAAAATTTCGATAGATACAAAGATAGATAAAAGGAAGCACGTGGCTTATTATTATACAATAACGACAATAAACAAAAACAAGGTTTTCCTATTGCGTATTTTTGCCTTTCTTTTGCCTTTTAAAGGACAAATGTTATCGATATTTTAAAACGCAACTTTACTAAATTTTTCTTCATTAAAAGGAAAACTGTCAAAAAAATCAAATATCGAACTAATAAATAGTGATAAGAAAAACAAATTTAACATACAGATAAGAATAGCGTTTAAAAATAAAAAACAATAGAACCATATTTAGATAATTAAATATAAATAGAAGAAAACAAATAACATCAAACCTACATGTAGATAATTTAGTATTGTTCTAGTATTATTTTTAATCGGTATTTATTTATAATTATGATTGTTTTTTTGTATTTCCTATCATGACTTTTCCCACATTTCTCTTATCTTGAAATTATTTAAATTGCCCTAATATTTGTCGACATATTTATGTAATTTATTTCTTTATTTATTTACAATTTTATCAAATAACTAGAGAGTTTGTAGTTATTTAAAATACTTTGTGATAGGACTGGTTGGTATATAAAATTATTGTTCACCTATAAGCTATAAAAAAACACATTTATTTAAATGAATTCGTGTACAGTTCATTTAACCTTACATTTAAATGGTTAGTGCAAACAAAAAGGAAATTTAATTGTTACAAAAAAGGTGTGCAATCAAACGAAAAGATAACACAGAAATAAACTTTGCTAAGTCTAAAGAGATAGCAAACAAGTCCGGTTTTTCATCGTCTACTTAAATTCGGCTTAGCAAGACCTTAAATTGACCTAAGCGTTTATTTACACACATTTGGGATATGGACGAACCTCCATCCAAATGTGTGTAACTTACCGTTAGCACGATTTAAGCCAAGGTCTTGCTAAGGCAAGTTTAAGTAAACCTGGCCTTAGAAGATGGAGTTAACTTTCAAAGCAGACAACAACAAGAATTATGCTTTTTTTTCACACAGGATTTATTGTAAATAATAGGAAAAATACTCATGACATTTTCCTTGAAGTATAACGGATAAATTATCAAGTAATCAATAGGAAATTTTGAAATAAATAACTATTATGTATATTATATACCATCAACAAATAGAAATACTATCCTGTTATACATGGATCAATCTAAGTTTGTCCACATCCACGCATCCAGATAAGGTTTTCTATTTTTTTTTTTGTATTACCAGTGGAGTAAGACAGGGAATACACTCTACTGCACTTTTACAGTAGTCAAGATCTACTGCGCATCCGTAGTTTTGGACAAACTTATTTTGATCCATCTATATACAATCATATGAAGGAATAGTAATAAGAGCGCAGAGAAGTTTTCTTTAGCAAAAGCCCCTCAGATTAATGCACTTCTTCCTTATTTTTTTTTTTTTAAGAAACACCTACCTCTAAATTTCAATTAGAAACATTTTGTTAAATTTTATTCTCGTCGTTTCCAAAATAATTTCTATGAATATGAAATGAAGAATATTTCTGAACAAGGAATTCGATGTTATTCTCTTTAATTTCAAATTTTTTGCCTTTCTATAGTTAAGAGAATAAACTTTGATGTTTTAGATTGCGGAAGCAAGCTTAGTTTTCTATCACTATTCTTAGCTCTAAGAAGTTTATCCAAAGAACATTTCAATGGTAAAGGTTAGTGGCGATTGACGTAAACATGTGTATGTAGATTGGATTAACGAATTTGTACGTCGATATCCAGAAAATAGATATTTTTACAAAGAAATCTTATAGATAAAATCCAATTATATTGTAAATATTAATTCGATTAGGCATCGCCTTGAAGCCCTATTGAAGCATTTTATATATTCGCCAAACCGAACGAATTGTTGTCATTTCTGGTACAACTACCAGGCCATACCTACTATAAGAACTTATTAGAACTGCAATTAAATTAAGTGTATTTTTTTTTAACTTTTTGTTAAGAAATCAAATGGTTGTTGCTGTAAAAGTTTTCAAAAAAACAACACCTAATGGTAAAGTTACTGTATACCTTGGTAAACGTGACTTTATAGATTATTTAAATCATATCGATCCAATTGATGGTGTTGTCGTCGTTGAAGATGGTTATTTACAAGGTAGAAAATTATTTGGGCAACTTATCACAACATACCGATATGGACGCGAAGAAGATGAAGTTATGGGTGTCAAATTCAGTAAAGAAATGATAATTGATCAAGACCAGATTGTGCCAAATAAGAAGAATGATAAGATTGAATTGACACCAATACAGGAGAAATTATTACAAAAGATGGAACCGAACGCGTATCCATTTACATTTCATTTTCCTGATATGGCACCAAGTAGTGTAACATTACAACCAGGTGATGATGATCAAGGTAAACCGCTTGGTGTTGAATATTATGTTAAAGTTTTCGTTGGTGCCAATGAAGATGATCGCAGCCATAAACGGAGTACAGTGACATTAGCAATTAAGAAGATACAAATGTTATCTGAACCGAGAACAGTATGCCGTCTTCCTAGTTCATTAGTATCGAAAGGATTCACATTCTCATCTGGTAAAATTAATTTAGAAGTAACATTAGATAAAGAGATTTATTTTCATGGTGAACAAATTGGTGCTAATGTTATCATTAGTAATAATTCACGTAAATCTGTACGTAATATTAAAGCCTATGTTGTCCAGCATTGTGAAATAACAATGGTCAATGCTCAATTCTCTAAATACGTGGCCAGTTTGGAGACACGCGAAGGATGTCCTATTACACCTGGTACAAGTTTTACAAAAGTCATCTATTTAGTACCATTGGCAGCTAGTAATAAAGATCGTCGTGGTATTGCATTAGATGGACGTTTACGTGATGATGATGTTAATTTAGCTAGTTCAACATTAGTACCAGAAGGTAAATGTCCAATTGATGCTATTGGTATTGTTATCTCGTATTCGTTACGTGTTAAATTGAATTGTGGTACATTAGGTGGTGAATTAGTTACTGATGTACCATTTAAATTATTACATGCAATACCTGAAATTGTTAATAAACCGAAACCAAAAACATTTAAAAAGATGCGATCAATTGAACGGGCCCGTATTGATAATAATACATATGAGAATGACGATGATGATAATATTGTTTTCGAAGATTTTGCACGTTTCCGTTTAAGTCGTGATGAAGCTGAATAAAATCAAATCAAAATTGTCGAATACCAAATATGATCAAGATTAATCTAAAAAGTCTTTAATAAGATAAACATAGGTATTGATATTATCACCTACTATTATTGTCCCTATCAATTAATCAAACAACACAAATGTAAACATTTATAAAAAATATAATAAATAATGTACAGATGCTCGATTATTTTACCAGAAGTTCTGTTACATTTATTGGGAAATTATTGATTTCGTGAATAATTTTAAGTTAACAATGGTAAGTACGACTATCAAAATGGTAAAACTGATAAACAAAACTATGTTATTATTATTTCAATTATATAATTTTGTTGTTGTTGTTGTGTAATAATTAATGTATACATGTAAATTACTTTTCAGAAAAAAAAACAGATAAAATAAATAAACATCAGTTACCTTAATGTTTTTCCCTTGTTGTTTATACTTTAAAACAAATGACCGATTATCATAAATACTTGAAAAAATCGTAATTTTTAATCTTGACATAATTGTCAATCAAATATAATTTTAGAATCGTTTATTATTAAACGAGAAAAAACTTGATATTTAACAATCATTATTAATTATAATAGATAGAAAGTATCAACAATAATCCCTACTTCTATATATAATTCTATTTTTCAAATTTCTACAGCTGTATTTTCAGGATAATTCCGAGATCAATTAGCAAAAATTATTCTTGTTTAACAAACCGGTTTTGATTATGCGAACCCAGACGTGTAAATAGAACTACTACTAATACTATTTTATAATTAACAATAGCTATAAGATGTAAAAATTAAGGTGTATTTATTTTATCAAAAAAACAGCTATATTCGAGAATTATTTCATTCGCGTCTCTTCTGCAGCTACAGAATCCCACATCCCTTAAATTTGATGAAGAATAATACCATATGTCATCCCACTTAACTACGGCCAGTTCTTATGACAACTCCCACTATTTGACGAACGATTTGAAAAAGATCTCCTGGATTTATAAGGTAGTCCCTGGAGATCATTTTATAAGGATTACAATGTTGTAACTCATTTGAAAGTTGATCGAAAAAGACCCGTTTTGGACAATGTTGTAATTTCCAAAGACGAGCTGAACACGTAAAACAAGTAAGAATGATCCTCCCAAAGGTGTTTTTTTCGTTTTTCCTCATTGCATTCTAGAAAAAAAAAGCGAAACATTTTCGCCTGTCCGATAATAAAATGGAGAAAAATGGAAAAAATCAATGTTTGAAGATCCTCAAGTCATTTTACATAATTAGCAAGTTTTTGAAAATCGTGTCATCGTCAGATAGGAGCGTTTTTTGACTGACTTCCAAATGAGCTACAAGGTTCCAATTTTTCTAAAATGATCTCCAAGGACCTTCCTACAAATCCTTGAAATATTATTCGAATTGCTTGTCAACTAATAGGGGTTTTATAAGAATCGACCACTAATCATTAAATAAAGAAAATCTAAGGACGCTTTGTAGACACATTTTAGATTATTTGCATTTATTGTTAGATTAGTTTCGTAAATTTTTAGTGTTGACAAATCAAGAACGTACTCGGGAGCCTTTCACGTACTGACTTCAGCATAAATTTCAAAATTCTCCTTTGTTTTATATAAGAATTGGAAACGTTTTTAGTAATCTAGTAAGAAGAATGCGTAACTATCCGTTTTTTTTAATTGTACCCTAACGGAACACTTTTTTCGAATAATTTTTAGAACAATCAGACCTAAATAATTCTTGATGGAACAATTATTACTGTATTTTACTTTAAACAGTGTAAATCGACCAATTAATGAAATCATAAATAAATAAAAGAACGGTAACAGATTTTGTTTTATCTAAAGAGGATTGACTGATATGTTTGTTGTAACATCGATACAGGATAGGATATTTTATATAATATAATATATCATAATAGCTTATCAAAATTTAAGAAAAATAATTCTTATTGTTTTATCAAATTTTTCATAAATGTTTTTTAAGAAAGTCTGTATAATTAAATAAACATTTTAATCGCAAGGATGGTTAAAATGTATACATCAACCTTTTTTTCAATATTGTCAATCGTAACGTTAAAAAAAGCATTGCTATAAAGTGGGTACTTTAGTCCTTCGTTACAGAGAATAAAGTATCACTTTTAATCCCTAGGGACATAATATACATTATTTCCCATAGGGATATAATGAAAAATAAACAATTATATGTATCTGTAGCAACAAATGTCGAAAAATTGTCAAATATTTTTTTTAAATGATCAGTTACTATTATTTTACCATATTATTGATGCAGTAACTAGGGTGATTTTTCAAAAATATAGAAATGAAAAATACTTGTCAAATTAATGGAGGTTCCTGTCAATCTCAAAAATTTGGAATTTCATCTCAAATACTTCCGAAAGTGTAAAAAATAGCGTACATAACTCAGGACTAAAGTGCTTTCTTTCGTCCCTCGAGTGGTTTATTGGGGCGAAATACCGCACTTTACTCCCTTGTTATATACTATTAACCACCCTTGCGATTGAAATGTAGTTTTAGTAACGAGATTCAACAGGTAAAAAAACACTTTATTAACGGACATTTTATAAAAGTGTTCTTAATTATTTTTTTTTTCTAAACTTATGTTGCATAATTATTTGTTCTTCTTAATCTTTAATTAGCCTAAATTAATATAATACTTTTGTTTTTTCGACTTTTTTTCGCAATAATATTCTAGAATTATTATTATTGTCGCAGCTTATTTGTCTTTTAGATTTTATTTCATTAATAACTGCTTATTTTTTTATTTATGTACATGAATAATCTACAATAATTGACGATAAATTAGTTTTGTAATCGCAGAAAAAATATGAGATTTTTTTTTAAATTCAAAACAACAGATTTAAATTGATACTGATTTATCATCGAAGGCGTTTTTTTTAAATTCACGGGAAAATCGCGTGATATTTAAAGCGTGTCTTTTTAAAAATTAAAAATTTCGATAACCTTATGACCCATAAAAAATGCAACTAATAGCAAGAATATATAATTTGATTTTTGTTGTCTATTGTATTTATTCAAATAGGATTTAAAAATAAAATAAAAAAGACAATGAGATTCTTACCATTTCAACACACCATCCTAGAATGATCGCCCGTCTTATATTTTCCGGTGTTAAATTCTCCGGTTTTTCTAATTGTTTATATGCGGCAACAACAGAAAGTCCACGATACTTTTTACCATTCGGTACTGTATAATGTAATAATTTTGCAAAACGTTTATTAACTTCTGGTATATCCGTTTGTCGGCCAGCATCAGTTAAATCACGTACAATATCTGGAAAGACGGCCATAAATTCACGACTTTCATCCTTCGATACGATATTTGGTGCTTTTGATTTGACTTTTGTTTGAATTGTTGATAAGGCCCTGGTAAAAGAAAACAAACAAAACAAAACGAAAATCAATAATCGAAATTTATTCAGTGTCTGCTGTATTGTTAAATTAAACAAACAACAACAAAAAAGAACAAACAGGGCATGATTCATATGATAAATTATTAACGCCTCTTCCTATACAATTACATTCGATTTTTATAGAAAGAACACGATAAATAATTATTATTAAACCGTTTCGATCAGTGTCAAATTAATTAAAATAATAACAATAAACGAGAGAAAAATAATGTAACTGTAAATCATTGAAATTTAATTATAAATAACATACTCCATTGTCAACTAAAAAGCAAACCAATTAGATATTTTTATTCCATTTTTTTTTCTAATAAATTATTAGTAACAGCAACATAATTGAATACGAATAAATTTCCGGTCTGGAATGACTATGTGTGAAATTATAATTAAAGCAAAACACCAATATTTCAATGAATCTAAAACGTTAATTTTGCAAAAAAGCTCTGTCTACATTAAAATGACATTCTCTCATCCACGAAACAACCTTACTCTTGAACATTGCACTCAATCCATGATCGGTACCACCGAATTTAGGATTATGGTTTTCCACAACGATCAAACGATTAAAAAAAATCACCTTTTCCAATCAGCAATAGTTTCTTATCCGCATAGTAACAAATTCTTCGCAATTAGAAAATAAAAACAAGGTCTACAAAAAAGCTCATAAAAACTTGAATTGACTTTTAGAGCAAAGAATGGACTCCTATTCAATAACTGATTGTAAGTATCTGGGAAGAACAACTCAGCGAATTCAATTACTGAATAACTTTTTTGCAATGATCAATTCTATTTTTAATTTAAAAAAGTGTTAGCTATCATGATTTATAAATATGTGTTTTGTTGAAATGACGCAAGCAAAATGCAAATTAGACCTACGTTATTATCGAACTGATCTTCCTAGTTAAGAACAATATTGTCAACTGATAAGGTCAATTTTTAGCTCATGTTTTGTGTTAGCATTCAAATCCAATACTATACTTTTTAATCCATGATTTAGCATCTAGAAAATCCTTGACATTGGATACATCAGAAACATATAAGGAGTACGTGACCTTATTTTTACATTAATGGGAATCAGAATAAGAGCAATAAACATTGAATCAGCATAAGCAATCTTCCCCTACCCGGTTAGAAATAGTAAACAACAGAGGTTACACTAGATTCATTCATTTCTTCGACGATCGATCTTTACTACGGTTTTTTTTCCATTTATTTTAGGATACAGTTGAGAAAAAAAGAAAAATTAATTTTATGATGATCTACGAGTCAGTCTTAGTCGCTTAACGTTTGTAGTTGGTTGGAGAAAATCGCGACATTGTAGAAAAAAAGTAATTTTTGATCAACTTCCAAACGAGCTATATACGGAGTTCTAAAATGACCACCAAGAGCCCTCCTATAAATCTTTGAAATATTTTTCGATTCGTTTGGCAAATAATGAGAGTTGCCATAAGAACTGTTCGTTTTAGGCGAATCATCCGGTAGAATGTTGAAGTAACTTTGATGTTCAGATGAGATTTCGAATTTGTAATCTAAAGGTGATATCTGATCGGAACTTGAATCTATCGATTTGATGTGCAGATATAATTATGTGCATATCAATATAATTACAACTATCAAGGTCAGTTTTTTTTAATTATTGTTAATTATTAGGAACAGTTATATAAGGTAGAATTAAGTAATCAAAATCTGGTGTTCTCTTTCAACTGTTAGGTTATCAGTTATCAAAGATAACTTATCATAAATGATTAATTAAAAAGTAATCCTTAAATTTTGTTGAGATATTACAAAAATGTACAATTGTAATGCATGTATAAATATTTGATAAGTTTATCTATTTTATTTATTTATAAAGTTATTTAAAAGGAATGATTGAAGTTTTCACGTTCCTCTAAAGTTATACACCGGAGCTATAAAACTCCAGAAGCTTGGCTATAAATAGAGTTGAAGGTTATTTGAAAAATAGTGCCGCTTTTTGATTTGGTTTTTCTTATTATTATTTTTTTGTTTGTTTACAAACAGGTAAAGTTGGGGCACATATGATGCCGTTCACGTCTAAAAGAATAAAGGGGTATGGGAACAACTGCACGCGTACCGAGTCACGTAGTCCAACAACACAACAACATGGATCGAAGAAGCGAGTCAACGACCGTTCTATTATAATTCATACGATCCACCCATAAACTCACCAATTCTAATTATAATCAAAAATTAATTAATCACCATCATATTTACCTATTGTTGTTGTGCCGATTTATTCGTATCCATTTATTATTGTTCGATGTTGTTTCGTGTAATTCATTTTTTTGTTGCCTTGTTATTGCATCACTGTTTGTTGCTGTTGTTGTTTTACTAATTTGTCTTTGGATTGTTTTGAATAGAAATTCACGATTTGTGCGTGTTACGCACAATTTTATTGTTGTCAACATGATTCTCTACAAATTATTATTATTTTTCTCTTTTTTTACATATAAAGAATTGTAAATATTATTATGATGAGCACAATACAACGAACTCTACGAAGATCTCAAATATGACTGAATTGGAAAGACGATACTGGATCGTATTTAAAATCGTATTGAGTTGAAGTGGGATAGAGAGAAAACAAGTTTGTAAATATTTGTCTTGTTTCTCGCTCTTGTCCTTTCGACGGCTGCGTGAAAGCCACGTGGTATGCATGAATGGATTATTTGAAACAAATGAATATGATTTTCACCAAGACCTACTGTATTTTTACATACATGTACAGTCGGATCCATAAAAAAAGTGACTTGAGCTAGGTACAATACGTTTTGGAAGGAATTAGACAGTCATTGAAACAATTACTTTATTAAATTACAATTATTAATTACAGGTAATGGGTAATTGTAATTTATTACTTTTTGGAAGAAGTAATTAGTAATTGTAATTTAATAACGTTTTTAAAGTAATTGTTCCAATGACTGGAGTTAAAACAACTTTCCACCAAACCAATATTTATATATTTAGGTAAATATAAAAAATAGTACAACCCCACCCCCTTCTTTAGACTGAATATCTTTCAACCCAAATCTTAACCTATATATAGTCAGAACCTCCCCCACAGGCTGTTTTACATAACCCGTCAAAAATTGGTAACTTTCTTGTGAAACTGGTGTCACAAATCATCCAAAAAAGGATAAGAGTACAATTAAGGGTGGTGGTGTGTTAAATTTAAATCAATATATAAAATATTTAAATCAATATAAAAAAGATAGGTGTTTGAAGATTCGGTTGTAGGCAAAATTTTGGGAACAGAATTTGTAAGTTCAAAAAATCAACTCCAGGAGCACCTCCAGTTGATAAATTTTTGTAAACTGTCGTCTCAATGCTATATTTTAGTCAATTGCAAAAAAATCAATATTCCAACACAAGATTCTTGTGTTTTCATTGTTTTCTTCAACCATTGTGGGCAGTGAAATTCATCATGAATTTACATTGGATTTTGGTTCAATAAAAAAAATTGCGTGTTGAAATCGCTTGTTAAGCCTCTTCTCCCATACACACAACGATAAATCGACATGATCGAATTGTACAGTTCTTTTCTTTCGATTTTCTGGATTCTAACTGAATACGCCCTTCGCCATACACACAATGATAAATCGATACGATTGAATTGTACAGTTATTTGCTTTAGATTTTCCGGATTCTCCTCTCTCGCTTATACTAAAGTTTTGTGTTTGTTTCCGGTGAGATCTTATGGATATTCTTCATAGCGCCACACACAGAACGATTTATCTCACAACTCAAATTGTAGAGGTAAATTTAATCATTTTTCGTTCGTATCTGGAAATTTGGATCTTCGATAAAACTGCACAGTTTTCGTCCTCATACACAACGATAACGATGTACAGTTCGATCGTTTCGACTTATGATTGTGTGTGTAGGGAATTTTAAGCATTCAATGATAATGAAGAATTCAAATCGAAGTTCTTGTTTCAGTTGCTTTTTTTTGTACGTCTGTTTCTTCATTTTTTTCGCAATACAATACGTTTACAGCTATAAAAACACTGTTTTTTGATTCTTTTATAATCACACAATAGATCCAAAAGAGAATAATAAAAAGTTCTAATCAATGAGACAAGACAAGCTTTGATATTGTATTTAAAATGATCTTTTAATTTTATAAAACATCGAGCAATCTTATCACAACTTGAAGGACAAACCGGAAAAATCAAACTTTGTTATCCTCAATTAGTATTACAACATTTCAATTCGTTCGAAAGAATGTTTTTGTGTTCACTTGAAAATAAAATGCTAAAACTTTTATTTATCCATTTGAAAAGGATTGAGTGAAATTGAATAATGAAAGTACACCTACGGTTGCATCATTGAATGCATCTATTGAAGGTTGTAGGTACACGTGAGATAATTGCGTTTTAACAATTTCTATGGTACAGTTTATTTTTTGTTTTGTGATTATCTCCTACTATACAGAGCGTTTTTTTAAATGCGGTCAATTCTTATAAAACTCGTAATAATTGGCCAGCAATTTGAAAAACATTTCAAGAATTTGTAGGGTAGTCTCTGGAGACCATTTTAACAAAATTAGAACCTCGTAGCTCATTTCGAGGTAGGTCAAAAGTCACTCTGACGATGTCGCAATTTTCAAACAATAACTAATCATTTCTTTATTTGTAGATAAATAAAAAAAATAAAATAAAAAAGTAACTAATCACGTAAAATGACTAAAAATGACTCGACGATCCTCCCAACATTGTTTCTTTTCGTTTCCTCCATTTTAATCTGGAACAGGTGGAAATGTTTCG
Source organism: Mylabris variabilis (assembly GCA_037464815.1). Taxonomy (NCBI): domain Eukaryota; kingdom Metazoa; phylum Arthropoda; class Insecta; order Coleoptera; family Meloidae; genus Mylabris; species Mylabris variabilis. Next base: position 20,887 of record JAZBGW010000076.1, read on the forward strand.
CATTTTCTTTGGAATGCAATGGAGAAAAACGAAAAAAAATCAATGTTGCCAGGGTGTTTGTCATTTTTAATCGTTTTACATGTTTAGCTCATCTTTGAAAATCAAGACATTGTCCAAAACAAGTCTTTTTTGATTAACTTTCTAATGAGCTATGAGATTATAATTTTGCTAAAATGATCTCCAGGGACCCCCCTACAAATTCTTGAACTATTTTTCGAATCACCCGTCAACTAATAGGAGTTTTACAAGGATTTACCATCTTTAAAAAAACACCTGTATATACTATAATATAGGTATAAATTGTTGTACTTTGAACTTATTTGTTAAAAAATAGAAGATATCAATTTATCTTACTTATCTAGCGTATCAATTTGTTAACGAGTGACCAAGAAACGGAATACTACAATTAAAAAATAAATATAAAAAAATTAACCGATTTGGGTCCAATGATTTCTATCCCCGAATAACAATAATCTGATAAGGTGGAAAACTTTTTCCCAGTAGAAGTCCCGCATAATCTCAATTCCAAAAAATTGATAATTGGTTACGCAAAAATTGATTATTGGTTAAGCAACCAATAATCACTTATAAGCTTATAACTTATAATAATAATAATAATACGATTAGAAATATACCTAACAAGGCTTCCGACTCAATTTAAAATAGGATATACTATATTTGCGATTAGGACATTTTCCAAGCTTCTTCAAATATGCTCACATATCGATGATGGTCCCAAAATTAAGTAGGAATTGCCGAGTCTTTTCTAATTATAGATTTATTAGCCTTCGGCTTTGGTGATTTTTGTATCAGGAAGCAAAATCTACTTAGAATACAAATTAATAATGTGTTTGCTTGTATTGAAAGGCTATTTTTATTTTATTTTATTTTATTTTTTATTCACAAAAATGAATGTTAAATGATTAAAAATCCGATGCTTTTTATGTATGTATGTATGTAGGTTGATTTCAAGATAAACAATTTAAAAAACAAACAACTAACAATTTGGGAATTCTTTAATTTCACGAAAACGTAATCGATGTGTTTTCTTCTGAGCTACGCATGTAAAAATTAAGTTTTTTTTGCGCGAATACCGATTTGTATTATTACCATCATTACAGTTTTGTTTTTCAGTCATTAATTCGACATTATTAATAATGTGTCAACATTAATAATAGTAAATTAAAAATAAATATAAAAATTATATTAAAAAAATGATTCAAGATAACGTATGTTTCGGGAAATTTAAATTTCCATCGTCAGATCCTCTTAAATTTATATGGAATCAATGTTTTTTATCAGATTTACTGTGTTTATAATTTTGAATTTTGAATTTATTATTTACTATTTGCACCAAACGCTGCCTCCTAGATGCCTGTTCATTAATCCTTCCCTTCCAGTATTTTTACTGCGAAATTGTTATTGAATCGATAGACTAAAATGATCCTATCATAGGCCATTTCTAAAACAGGAATGTTGTCTTTTTTCCGATGGATTTCGATGTGAGAGCCTCTAAATACGAGCTTTATCCCTAAGCTCTAAGAGAAACAACTGTTGCATTTGCCTCCATAACAAGCCCTAATATTGATTCATCATGTTTAATGGAATTTCTATTTTAAATCTATAATTTAATCATCCCATTTTTGTGTAATGGACTTTTGGTTTTCCAAAATAATTAATAATTGCATTGATGAAAACTTATATGCCAGGAAAATTTCAGTAAAAACTCTCAAAAAATATCTTCACACATCTCAAAAGAAGACAGCAGAATGAGCGTATCCAATTAGCAAAATTTTATGAGTTACGTCGGTTGGTCTTATCAATAAATTCGTCTTTGATTTGATTAACACATTGAATTGTTATTGTCAATGTTTCGTAATAAACATTGTTATTTATAAATGTAGACGTCAAGAATTAATACTTGATTAATAATTGAATTTTGTTATTTTGATAGAGACGACAAGTAAACATTTGTATCCTAAATACATATGAATAGAGTTTGAGTAAATTTTAATAAATAATTAGCATAAAAACTGCAAATAAAATGTAAAATTGATAACATTTTTTTATGTGACCGATTTCTCAGTATTGGAGAATAAAGCCACTAAACTTTTAATTAAATTTTCCCTTTTTTTAAAAAAAAATTCATGGAAAATCTTAGTCAATATGATCGAAAGCCTTTAGACCATAACGAAATAGTATAAAAAAAGACAATGGTTAAGTTTTCCAGTCTGATGATTGTTTTTATTTCAATAAATATTCTAGTGGACGTTTTTGAACCTTTTTTCCAAAAAATAGAACAATGCTTAAAGAGGGGTTGATGTCATCGTTTCAAATTAGTTCATCAACATGTATAGAATAATATTTTTGTTTAAAGCACCAATTTTATTACAAACACAAGGACAAACCATTCAGAGCAGAAAATTTATACAGATTCAAGTATGTTGAGAAAAGTTCGCCAACACATTTCAGTTTGCATAAATCAATAAACTTCCCTTAAAAATGATCCTACGATTTAAATTTTAAGATCTAAGAAATTGCTGCGGCAGCTTCAATATTTTTTTAATCTTGGTATTGTTATAAGTCAACATTTTGGAAAATTCTTCAGGATTACAAATCGTGTCTATGGAATAGATGATACGTGTAATCAAACATTTAAAAATAGAAATCACTATTATTATTGGTGTATTTCAAATTGCACAAGTACTTAATTGTATGTGTATTTGGTAGTGAGCAATGACCATCCAGTGACCCGAACATTTTGATGCTTTCCCGGAAGCTGGGACAAAAGAACATCCGGATAACGTGGACGATACCCAAGGCCTATGTACAAATACTCATCATCATCATCATCATCATAAACAAAACTATCCCCCGCGAAAATCACATCAGAGATCAGTTTGTGAGTGCTGGTGACAGTGATAACACCTTAGATAGGGCTATACTAGTAAGTAACCCTTTACTATTGTACATAACTATGTATAAACTTAGACGAAACGAAACAATTATTGAAACAATTCGTAACAATATGCTTTATTGAAATTTATAAATCATTAATATCATTAAGCCATAATTGAGGTTTGTGGTAACCTAATGTTTCTGGTGTATCACAACCAAGTGCATGAAGAGTTGGTGTAATTTCTCTGATAATGTAAGGATAAATTGAATCAACCTGATCACCACATTTATTTTTTATAGCTTCAAGAAAACGTACAGAAAGTGCATAATCATTAACACGTCTACATGCACGCAGGGCTGCTGCGATTACATTTGGTTCAGGAATAAAATCATATCCCATTAAATCATTCATACCGTGACGTACTTGCCATTCATCAATAGTACAACAATTAAATAATTCTTCATAGCTGGAAAATTTCCAAAATTATGAATTATATCATTTAAAATTCAAAATTCAGTCAGGTTCATCTCTTATCACTTTTGTCAATTTATTGTGACAATGCTTAATAAAATGATATTCTAACGTGAAATTTTGATTATAACTTATTACGTCGATAATTAACGCATTTTGTTCAAATATTATCTCGCAAGGTGATAACAACAACGTGACATTTTTTTCTACATTCTACTTAAGAATAAATTGCTTACTTATTGTTCAATTCTTCAGGATCTTCAGCTTTATGACTGTAAGCTCTCGGACCTGTTGTAATGATTCTAGACACTTGTCGGAAAATCTTACCTGTGATTACTCTTGATAGAGACATCTGAAAATTGATAATAATTTTTTTAGATAATCTAATAAAAATAAAATAAAAAATAATAATAAAAATAAAATAGAAAATTTCTCTCAATTATAAAATGATCGGATATTATTTTACAAGGTTATAAATCAACAGAAACGGAAATGTAAAACAAGGGCGCAAATAATAATAATGAAATAGTTTCAGAATGACATCGGTTATGCGTGTACTAATCATAAAAAATTACCGTAAAGCTTTCAAGGATGCTTTCAGTATTAACATTTGTACAAAAGAATGAAATTTAGTGGTTTTCATGTTGTTACAGAAGAGGAGTATTGTGGGGGGAAATATCGAATTCATTAGTATTTTAGATTTATCGAAAACATTTTTTGGCAGCCAAAATATGGCTACTAATTGATACTAAAAGTAGTGATACAGATAAGGAATTAGCGTGAGAATACCAGTGCCTATTTTAACGAACACAAACTCTGAAATATACAAGATTTTTTTGGTCAATTCTTATGAAATTCCTGCTAGCCGGCGAGTGATTCAAAAAATATTTCAAGAATTTGCGAGGGGGCCCTGGAGATCCTTTTAGCAAAATTAGAACCTCGTAGCTTATTTAGAAGTTGGTTAAAAAAAGAATCGTTTTGGATAATAGCGCAATTTTCAAAAACTAGAAAAGCACGCAAAAACGACCAAGAATGACTCGTAGACCCGCTCAACAGTGATTTTTTTTTATTTTTCTCCATTGCATTCTATAGGAAATGTGAAGCATTTCCACGTCTTCCAGAATAAAATGGAGAAAAACGAAAAAAAAATCAATATTGGGAGGATCCTCGAGTCATTCTAATTGTAAGTTGTTTTGTGTATTTAGTTCGTTTTTGAAAACGCGACATCGTTAACTTCTAAATGAGCTATGATTTTGCCAAAATGATCTCTACACACCCCCCTATAAATTCTTGAAATATTTTTCAAATTGCTCGCTAACTAATAGGAGTTTCATAAGGATTGAGCACTTTAAAAAAAATAGCCTGTACACCTGAAGTGGAGAGACTTCAGATGAGACCCCTCAATGTTTTCCATTACCTATTTATATTTACTATAATTTATGGTGTTTATCTAAAATTTCGTTAAATAAAGCTCGATCGTTCCGGTTGACGCTAACAATTTGATGGACAGATAAAAAAAAAACGCATCCATACGATGCGAGATGGATTTCAGGATGCTAACGTCCGGTCAGTGAATCTATTGCGTTCTAATAAATTAAATAACAAATATCTAAAAAAAAAAACAAACAACGTATGTATAGCAAATGGAAATCAATCATGTATGATAACAACTATAGTCATGTGAAGACACAGATTGTGGGAAATCGGAACAATACTAATTGACAATACGATTAGACCCGGATATTAGTTCTATTATTTAATTTCAATGATTTTTTTGTTTATTATCAATTTTCAGTCAATAAAGTATGTCCACATCGTGAACATTGAAATTTATTTAGAGAATCAAGATGAAAAGTCACCCATACATACCCAACATGGTACAAGCTATAACGGTTCTTACGGTATTGAAAATGATGACAAAAGGTAAAAATTTTCGAGTTTTGTTATTTCGATTTCAAACTAAAAATTATCAATTTTCAGCCCAAACATCATGCGGCTCAGGATCAATAAATGGAAAAGTAATGTATGAAAGATTACCAAATATTCAATTACAAGGTTTCGATGATGATGTTGTACGAGATACAGCACCACCGTTTATGGTTTTAGAAAAATGTCAAGATCTTTGTTTACGTGATCGTGCATCGAACAATATTGTTAGAACATGTACATCATTTGATTTCCAACCAGGCAGTCGAATTGCAACATACAACGGTGGACCAGAATATGAAGAATCGACATGTTATCTGACAGCAGAACAAGCACGACCTGAAGGAATCGGTAGTTTAATGCTAGTACCCAATAGTGTTCATTTTACAGAAGTTTGCATAACATGTGAGTAGATTATTGATTTGAATTGCAATTTTTTATAATGAAATTTATAGCAAATCGACCGGAGAGAGAATGTCCAAATCGTCGGTATATTTTCGAAAGGCATCCAAGAAAGAAACTAAAACTACCCTCACCCGATATTAAAGAGATGACAGCTTCGAATCGTAGTGAATGTGAGGATAAATGTTTGAATGAGTTCAGTTTTGTATGTAGATCGGCTACATTTGATGCTGCAATGCACACGTGTACATTAAGTCGATTTACAAGAAGAACACACCCGGAATTGTTGGAAGACGACCCAGATTCTGATTATTTAGAAAATACTTGCTTAAATGGTAGATTATTTTTAGATGATATAAGCGAAATATTAAAATTGATATTATATTTCAGCCGAGAGACGTTGTGATGGTTTAGCTGTTTTTATTAAAGAAGAGAATAAACGACTTGGTGGACCATTTGAAGTGGATCTTTTTACAAATCTAACATTAGAAGATTGTCAAGCAATGTGTGTAAGAGCGGAGAAATATTTTTGTAGATCTATTGAATATGATGAAATGACTAAACAATGCACATTATCGGAAGAAGATTCAATATCTCAGAAGGACGATATCGGAATTGCTAGTAGTCCAACACATCATTTTTACGATTTTGCCTGCCTTGATAGTCGTAAGTGTACAAACAAAAAAGAGAATTAACAGTTTTAGTAATGTTAAATTTAGCACGAGGCTCAGAATATCCGGACAATTCCGTAACATCACATCTATTTACTGGTAAAAGACCTGATACAGCTTTCCAAAGGTATAGAAATAGCCGTTTAGGTGGTGAACATCATTCTGAGATTTCTGGAAGATCGTTGAGTGAATGCTTGGATGAGTGTTTGCGTCAACCAAGTTTCCAATGTAGATCGGCAGAATACAGTGAACGTTATAGAACTTGTCGTTTGACCAGATACAATCAGAAAGATGGAATGAGAATAATTTACGATGCCGATTATGATTACTACGAAAATTTAATGCGTAAGTTTTGAATTAGGTAATTCATAAAGAATAATTATAGTAATGAATTGTTCAGTTGGAGGCGAAGATGGATCTGGGCAACGACCGGGAGATGGTGGACATGGTATTTATAGACCTGGTGATGACCGATACCATGGTGATGATCGTTATCGGCCAACAGGACGTCCTCCTTACCCACCGCGATATCCGCCATCCAGCGGTGGTTCCGACT
>JAZBGW010000076.1:27892-46695 GCA_037464815.1 Mylabris variabilis
CCAGGTGATAGATATCCAATATCACCAGGTGATCGATATCCTGTACGACATACACCTGGAGAAGGTGGTCGTTTACCATACCCTTACCCAGTAGGTCCTGGAAGATACCCTTATGACAGATATCCTATTGATAGAGATAGAGATCGACATCGAGATCGTGATCGTGATCGATATGGAGATGGTTATTATCCCCGTTATGGCAGCGGAGGTGATCGTTATGGTGGACGATATGGTACGGACAGTGATTATTACTATCATGGATCTCGTTACGGTGATGATCATTTCAACATTCATTATGGCAGCGAACATGATCGTTTTAATGGTCGTTATGGTGGTGATAGTGATCGTTTTAATGGACGGTATGGCGGTGACAGAGATCGTTATGGTAATGGTCATAAGTTTTATTATGGCAATGGTGGTACTCGTTACAACGATAAATTCGGTGGTTCACAATTTGATTATTATGGAGATGATCGTGATAGTGGTAGTAAATGGTACGTTAAACCGGACCGTAGACCTGGCGGACGGCCAATTGATGGGCGACCAAGTGGTGGACGACCAATCGATGGACGGCCAATTGGTGGCCGACCCATTTATGATGATAGGCCACTATATGATGGACGTCCACCGTACGATGCACGACCACCCATCGATGGCCGACCACCTATTGATGGACGACCACCAATTGATGGACGACCACCTATTGATGACCGACCAAATCGTCGACCAATTTCTCCCGGTCCTGATGGTCCAATTTATGACAGTTTCGGTGGTATTGGTCCAATACGTCCATACAGTTCGAGGTGTGATGAAGGTGATAATTTCAAACAAATCGGTACGAGACAGAGGGTACGTAAAGAATATGTCAGAAAATTTATAAATGTTCCAAGTTTAACGCAATGCCAGCGAGAATGTATGGAAATTAGAGATTTCATCTGTAGATCTTTCAATTATAAGTATATTAACTGTGAATTTTTCAAATTTGGAGATTATTTTTTTATTTAATTTACAGAGACGCACCACCGGGATACGAAAATGATCGAGATAATTGTGAGTTAAGTGATCGTGATTCTCGAGATTTAGAAATAAACAATCCTCGATATTTCGATACAACTGGAAATTTTGATTATTATGAACGTTCTCTTAGTCGACATGGTGTCGATGGTGAATGCTTAGATGGTAAATAATTATTTCTAATAAGAAATTTTGTATATTTTTATTTATAAAATAAAACATACCCCCTGTTAATATTTGTTTTGCATTTATTTTAAAATCAGTTAGTCAAGTTTGTAATGAAGATGGAATGGAGTTTACATTAAGAACACCAGAAGGTTTCTATGGAAGAATCTACACATATGGTTTTTATGATCGATGCTTCTTTCGTGGTAATGGTGGTACTGTTAATGTTTTGAGAATTAGCGGTCCTCAAGGATATCCAGAATGTGGTACACAACGTTATGGTGATACAATGACAAATATTGTCGTTGTACAATTTAGCGATTATGTCCAAACTGGTAGAGATAAACGATTTAATTTGACATGTCTTTTCCGTGGTCCCGGTGAGGCGGTTGTAACGTCCGGATTTATAGGAGCAGGGTAATTTTTGAAAAAATCTAACGCAAAAATTGTTACTAATAATAAGTAAACAAACCTAGATCTGGTAGTCCAATACCTATTGAATATTTACCAGCAGAAAATACTCTAAGTTCTAAAGTTAGATTGATGATCCTCTATCAAGGCCGACCAACTACCACAATAGCAGTAGGAGATCCATTAACATTCCGATTGGAAGCCCAAGATGGTTACAATTACGTTACAGATATATTTGCAACAAATGTTGTAGCACGTGATCCATATTCAGGACGATCAGTTCAATTAATTGATCGTTTCGGGTATTTATTTATTCCTTTAAAATCGAAAACTATTAGTATAAATGCTCCTTCTTAGGTGTCCGGTCGATAGTTTTGTGTTCCCTGAATTGGATCGTGGTCGTAATGGTGATAGTCTCGAAGCAAGATTTAATGCTTTTAAAATTCCCGAATCAAATTTCTTGGTATTTGAGGCAACTGTACGTACTTGTCGTGATGGTTGCCAACCTGCTTATTGTCAATCGAGTACCGGACGATCTGAACCGTCATTTGGACGAAAACGTCGCGATATCAATGAAACACTCTTACTCGATTCTAATAGTACATCAAGTGAAGATGATGGTCGAAATGATACTGTTGTTAGCTTCCCAGAATCATCATCCTCATCATCAACATCAGCTACAACTCTGATAAAAGTTGAATCAAATGAAGGAAGTACAACAACGGAGGATAACGAAAACGAAACACCGGAATATGTTCGAGAGATGATTGAGGTACTATTTCAAATAAATCAGTCGATGAAAACGAAAATATTTAATTAAGATAAATTAAGCCTTATCACTTATCACCATTAAACAACTAAGAAAAGTTTGAAATTCTGTGTGGGATTCGAACTCACGCCACGGGCCTGTTAGCTTAGTTGATCAGAGCAGTGGTGCACAAAACGAAAGGTCGTGGGTTCGGATCCCACACAAGATTCCAAACTTTTCTTAGTTGTTCAGGAGTGATAAGACTTAATGACTCTTAATTAATAATCATTAATAAATGCATAGCTGTTTTGAGATTAATTTGCATATAAAATATTTTAGGTTTTTGATTCGAGAGAGGAGCTTCAACAGGAGGCACGCCGTGCTGAACCTGTTATAGAAACTGTTTGTCTAACACCAGGCGAATATCATACTTTGATTAGTTCAGTTTTAATATTAATAGCAATACTATTAACAGTTGCTCTAATTACTGGATTAGCTTATCGTAAATATTGGTTAGTAATGAGAAAGAATCTAATTGCTGATCGTACATCAAATATTTCAACATCATATCCAAATACAAGAAGTAGCGGCTTATCAAGTAATAATATATCAATATTTGGTACACAAAGACAATTTATTGGTTTTGGACGCAGTAGAAATTTCCCAAGTTTACCAAAAGATGATATTGAATGTCCTAATAGTGCACCAGGTGGACCGTTTGAAGATCCTAGTGAACCAATTTATACAGACCCATCATTGTTTGAACGATCAAGAAGTTTAAGAAGTATTGCTGTATCACAAAAGAGAAAATCACCAAGTTCAGAAAATTAAATGATAATCTCTATTCTTAATATAAAGACATCAAAATTATTTATTAATGCATTACTTCGCTATCTTTTGGAAACCAATTATCACTCATTTTAATTTATCGCTAAAAAAACTTATTGCAATATAATTTACACTGCCTTTTATTGTTTTTTACAACCAGCTCGAATTGCCGCTCATATCAACAACACTGTGATCGCTGCCTTAGTGTAGGTTGATTTTTTCTTTGACAAAAAGGAGGAAAACTACACAATCTAGCGCGATTTTTGTACCTATAATATATAAAATTAATTATTTCAATTAAGATAAATTAAAAGGCCTAATGCCATAACTTTAATCAGCACTTTTATCATTAGAAAACCGCACATCTATACTATAATTTAAAATTGAATTAGCACTTCTGGGTTAGTTTATATTTTTAAATCATATAAAAAATGCTTATTGTTCCATTCTTTTTAAAATAAAAAAAATTTTTGTACGGATTTTTTTTGATAGTTGTAAATATTTTTAGTAGTGCAATAAAATTGTAGTGATGACATTGATGTTATGTCCTTTTTGTTACCTGCGAATTACCCTGAGACACATTGTAAAAAAGGCCTTATCAATATTTTACTGTATCGTCTGTGTCAACGTATTGCATTACTTTAAGACAGTAGACGTGTGTAAAAGAATCATGAAAATTACTCCTTATTCAAGAATTGATAATTTGATCCGTTCTTCGACGACGAGACGCCATAAAAGCCATTTAGTCTATGTTGAAAGGAAAAGTTAAGGGCTCAAAATTTCCACGTACGTTCCTGTACTACCAGATATGAACTGGATATTAAACCAGAATCACTCAACAAGTGGGATTATCTGTTGTATAATTAATTTGTTTAAAAAGTCATAGAAAAATATTGTAATATTAAAAATATATCGCTGAAATTTGAGTAAAATGTTTAAATTATCTTTTTTAATATTTGAAATTATGTTTAAATAAAATAAATATAAGCGAATTCACCGTTTGAGAACCTTAGGTTTTATAAAACATAACCTCAAATAACCTCAAAATTTAAAATTGGATTTTTTCAAGTTTTTATAATTTTTATCCATTATAACAAAGGAAATCGATTGATTTTTCGAAAAACACCCATAGAAGCCTCCAAAATACATTTTTATTAGCAAGATTACAATGAATAATTGCTTATCGATAATTCCGCTTTTTTAAACACTAATCGCCGTTTATTGACAGTATTTTAACGAATTTTCCCTCAAAAATTATGGATGGGAAACAAAAAATGTAAGTAAAAACTTACCGTTAATGTTTTCTAATTGAATTCAGCACACTGTTTGATACTTTTCACTTAATTTGAAAAACAACAACTGTTGCTAAGTAGGAGAGACAGAAGAAAAATTAAACAGTTATCATCAGATACTTGATAATTTTTTTGATAGTATATAAATTGATTTCCGTATTAGTTTGAAATAAAATAAATGTTTTTTCAATTTTTAGCCTATTTTGCGGCGACGTTGAAGGCAAATTTGATGGTTTATTTAATCGTATTGGCAATATTAATAAGAAATCCGGCCCGTTTGATTGTGTCTTTTGCGTTGGGAATTTCTTTGGTATTAATAACAAAGAATTTGAACCGTATAAAACAGGCCAGAAGAAAGGTTTATAATATAAATTCTAACAATAATCTTATCAAATATTAATTTTATCATTTCTATTTAGTACCGATTCCTGTATACATCTTGGGAGCAAACGAACCAAATCATATCGAATTATATCCAGATGACGATTCTCAATTATGCGAAAATGTTTATTGTCTCGGTACGATCAATTTTGTCTAAATCAATCTCATCATAAAATTCAATTGAAATTTCTTCCAGGAAAACGTGGCATCTTCACGAGCACTAAAGGCTTAAAAGTTGCATACCTTAGTGGAATCGCCAGTGATAAATCCAGCAATTATGAATATAATTCGAACGATATTCTAGAATTGTACAATACTTGTGTACGTGGAAATCCTTCATTTCGCGGCGTCGACGTACTATTGACCTCACAATGGCCGGAAAATATCACAAATTTCGATTCGAAACAAGTAATTTTTCTTATCTAGTTATAATAATTGAGATATATTTTTCGATATAGATAAGAGAAAATTGTCGCTTCCGCATGGCCTTAACCTTCACATTTACAAAATCTTCCTCATTATTACAATTATTTCTCATATGTTTTCGTCAGGTCTCTTTAACGGTTAACAAGACTACAAATCTATTGAGTTGGTTGATTATGAAAATCAAGCCACGATACGTGGTGAGCGGCTTAGAAGGTGTCCATTATGAACGTGCACCATTCCGTTGCCCAAATCTGCACCAACATGAACAATCATTAGAAATTGTGACACGTTTTATTGGTTTAGCACGTGTCTGTAATTCGAACAAATCAAAATGGTTGTATGCTTTAAATTTGACACCATTAGATCAAATGAAAATATCGGAACTAATACAAAAAACTACCGATGAGACAGAATGTCCGTTCGATTTCCAACAACTTGACAGTAAAAGTTTGTAGTTGCCATTTTTTTAAAATTTAGATTTGTTCAAATTATTGAAAAGTACAATTTACAGTTTTTTCTACCAAACGTAAATCTGATACAACAACACAATATTTCTATGATACAAGTGTAGTTGAAGATACGCAAGAGAAACGATCGAGACGGAAATGGCAAAAGATCGAATTTGATCAAAGTAAATGTTGGTTCTGTTTGGCGAGTCCTACAGTTGAGAAGCAATTGATTATTACCGTAGGAAATTCAGCATATTTAGTATTAGCTAAAGGTTTCTGTTTAGTAGAAAAAAATAATTTTCTAATTAGTTACGAGCTTATTTATTATTTTAGGCGGACTAATTGATGATCATTTACTAATATGTCCAATCGAACATTACCAGAACAATTTAGATCTACCAGAAGATGTCTTGAATGAAATCGAACAATTCAAAGATGCTTTACGGAAAATGTTTGCTAAAGATAATAAAAATGTTGTATTTTTCGAAAGAAATTACAAAACTTCCCATATGCAACTACAAGTCGTACCAGTTCCGGAGTCTTTACAGGATATAACAAAAGTCTTTCAAGTACACACAATCTAGATTTCCAAATATTTGATTTCAAATCCTTTTTTTTTCTATATTAAAGGATGAAGCAGAAGCTTTCGGTGTAAAATTGGAGGCTTTACAGCAAAATAATCGTCTTGATCAAGTATTAAAGAAGAATTGCCCGTATTTTTCCGTTGAATTACCGGATGGAACTGTATTGTATACGAAAATTAAAGGTCAGTTTCCATTGAATTTTGCACGCGATATTCTCGCATCAAGATCTATTTTAAATTTACGTAATCGTTCCGATTGGAAAGAGTGCATTTTGTCGAAAGAATACGAAGAACAGGTTGTAAAAAAATTACGGACAGATTTTCAACCCTTCGATTTTACTGAGTGAATTATTGGTTTCAATAATAAATTTGAAGTATTTATAAGCTGTTTTCTTCTATTTGCCCAGTTTTTGGGAGTCAGTCCTTATAATTCGTCCTTTTACCATTGTATTCCGCTAGGTAGATCTATTTCTAAGTAAAAGTTTTTGCTAAAATACTTTAATAAGAAATTCTCATAAGATGCTTACACTATAACCTCAGGTGGGAAAGAAAGGTCTCCTCGCTACTTTGAGGCTGCCCTAGATCAAAAATTACAGGCCAGGAGACTGGGAAAGACATGGAATTCTGAAGCATTTGGACTCAGAAGTGCTAGCCAAACCATTGGACTCCATACTGAGGAAATTTGATTTCGAAACCTTCCTAAAAGCGGTCATAAAGGACCGTCATGGGGTATGTAACTGGATCGCAAATGGAAAATGGATGAAGGGACTGAAATGGGAATCTGCGGGTTGAACTACAGAGCAATTATAGCCTTAAGGAAGTCCCCTGCCATGATGCAAGCTGAAATCTTTGCAATAGATCTGTGTGTGTACCAGAGAGTATTTACAAAAAAAAACCTTCAGAGATGCGCAAACATACATTTTGACTGACATCCAGGCAGTGCTGAAGGCTATAAAGCCTGTCTCTGAAATAATTGGTAAGGGGTAACAAAGTTATCCTAGCTCCTGTGTCATGGCATCAGAGAATAAAAGGAAACGAAAAGATCGATGAATTAAAGGAAATCTGCAACTGAGCAAGTGGTAATGAAATGCTCAACTGGAGAGAAAATCCAGGAATGAGACAGGTGCAGTTAAGAATGCTAATTAACTTCACAAAGAAAATACCTTTGGGACACCAGTAGGTAGAGGATTATAAACAATTGATCACAAGGGTCGCAGTTTTATCTATGGGTCACACTTTTGAAACTAACTCACTAGCTAAGACCTTAGTCGTCTAAAAATGCTAAGAGGCTTCTCGACCTTACGAGGAACAAATTAAGACTCCTTACAGGACATTGTCGAGTCAGATATCACCTCAACAAACTGGGCATAGGGGTTTCTTTTACAACAATTTGTCGCCCTGGTCAGTTCTTTACGAATTTTTTCGAAGATTTAGTAGTACTCATATGATAATGATTGTCTCTTGCTTGGATATTTGTCACCTATTTATTACAGCATAAAAAACTTAGATCCTATTGAAGCATTGACAAAAACGCTTGTATTTAACACAACATTTTATTCATATTTTTGTTCAAGTTCCACATTCTTACAATAAAAAGATATATCCAAAAATGACAGTTCTTTCGTGTACTGTAATTGAATTTCAGAAGACAGAAAAAAAGAGTAAATTTGGTTTTAGTTGTTTTTCGGGATTGAATAACACCAAATAGGGGCTACTGCAGAAAATTTTCAAATTTTCTTCTGTGTTTTGTATCGATAACAGTACATAACAATCTATAAAATCTATTCGTTTCAACACACAGTTCACCTATACATTTTTTTTGTTATTTTATATTTTTGTTAAATATTATAATAATAATTATTATTATCAGTTCATAGCTTCATTTGGCACACCTTTTCCGGAAGTTGGGGGAATATGTTGTCGCTTTGTTTACTTTGATAACGTTTTATAATTCCCTTTGAAGGCACCTGCCACTATCTCATTTCAAGATTTTGTTAGAAAAATAAAACTAATTCGTAAAAATCATTGAAATTGTTTAAAAAATAACGAAAAAAGTGCAGATTGGACTGTCATTTCTAGAGGAATTCAGTGCTGGGAATATCGAAAGTTTCAGTGCGCTTCATATACATTGATTCTCAATTGAATTTCGAACAGAACAAAATGAAAGTCTTGAGCAATTATGATCCTTTCGAATCCATCTCACGAAAATAAATCAAATTAAACATTAATTTGGAAAGCTTCACGTGTTAATTTCGACATCCCTCTAGATTTATTGTGCCCTTTCTCGAAATCTGATTCATTTAATTCCCGTGGATTTAAATCGGAGAATCTCGATGGTGGATGTATGCGTTCGTTGAAACTTGGTGCATGTGATATACTGAATGTTGTTTCCTCATTATGGCTACTATAACCGCTACTACTTCGTACATGTCGTTTATTGATCGGTGTAGCTTTCAATTTATTTTTACGTGATTGATAAGTCTTACGACCGATACTGCCGGTTGGTGGGGATGTTTCTGAAGATGATGTTGAACCTTCAGCACCACCTAAAATGCATCTTATCAATAATAACAATAGTTATTGGATTGATGCGAAATAGACAAAAAGGAAGAAGAAAGAAATAATAAAAACTACCACGCATTCGATGTGTGAATGATATTAAATCTTGACTAGTAGCCCGTCCACCGTCACCTTCAGAATCTGAACCTAATGTATCATATTCTGAAATTGGTAGATGTAGGGTTAATATCTTCTTAACTTCTGAGTCAGTGCTGCCCAAGTTATCAGACTCTGAAATATTGAAAACTATTAATTTTGTTCTTGTGATTATTGTGATGTGAAGCAAAAAGTGCTACCTTGACTCTCTGAATGTGGATCTCGTAATCGCCCACCTTTTCTTCGTACTTTTGTATATTCAGGTTCTTTACTCTGAAACAATTCATCAATTAGAATTTATTTTTTCAATTTTATAACATGTATTTGTGTGTATTTTGTGTTATTATGGTGAAATAAAAATAATTATGAGAGAAATCTTAACGAAAGGTGAATCAATCGAAAATTAAAAATATAACAAAAGATTGTAGAGATGGAGAAGATGAAATGAAAAATAAAACTTACATGTCCTAACTTAAACTTATCAATAGGTGGTGGTTTAACGTCATGATAAACAAAAGAGCCCCGTACCGAATGGTACGGTCCACTATAAACATTCCCACTATAAGAACTCTCACTATATGCTGGTTTTGATAATTGGAATGTAGCATATGGACATATATCTTCTATATAATCAGCTGAATCAACCTTATAAGTGTCCGTGTCAGCTCCTAATTGTTGTTGTTGTTGTGGTTGTGATTGTTGGCCACGTCCAACTCTTATCGCTAAATATTGTTGGTCACGATTCTGCTTGTTTTGGATTTGGGCCATTGATGGGGACTCACCAACTGAATGATTTGGATTGTCTCTTTGGCATCGTATTTCTACAACATCAAAATGAAATGAGAACAAATATTCTTAATTGTGGTTTAATTGAAAAAGAAACTGACTTTCTCTCCAAAATATCGCAGCTACTATTGTTAGTACTAATATTATTGATAGTATCATTGGTATCAAAATACGTGCATTAGTATAAAACGGTTGACTACCAGAATGCGATACTGGCGGTATTAATTCTGGTACACTACCAAGTATTGTTAATGTTGTGAAATTATAAATAGCTTCTGTATCACCAGCATTATTATGGGCAGTTATTTTCAATTGATATTCAGTAGCTGGCCATAAATCACTAATACTATAAATACGTTCAGTTGGCTTAACATGATTTGATGACATGATCCATGATGTATGACGACCAGTACGATATTCTATTATAAAATATAATATACCACAACCACCATCACCCCAGGAATCCAACCATATTGTTGCTACAGTTGCATTCATTGTTAACATTTGGGATTGTTTTGGCTTTACAGGAACTTTACAAAACAGAAAAATGAGATTAATAAGTTCAGAACGATCAAAATATTCTACTAGATTCTATATTTCACGGCATCATTTACCAAGATAAATCCCTAAATTAAATTAAAAATTAAGTCTAAAGTAATTTGAGCAAGAACTAAATAATCGCTGGCTTAAATTAAAAGAAGTTAGTTCTTTCAGTTAAAATTGCTCATTAAACATTCAGTACTCACAATCAGTATTGACGGCTGAGTAAGTTGTTTTGCGCTCAGGAAATCAAAAGAATATCAACTCTGAAACAATGGTTTCTACCATGACTATTAGAGCTCTATAATAAGTTCCTATTAGATAAGGAGTACTCGTTTAAACATTTCCAGTAGCAAAAATAGTTGAATATGATAAGACGTCCAAAAAAGTAGCTGAAACTCTTGCAATAGATCTGTTCTCCAGAGAGTATTTACAAAGAAACCTCAAAAATGCGCAAACATACATTTTGACTGACAGCCAGGCAATGTTGAAGGCCCTAAAGGCTTATCGCCATAAGACAAATACTACTTGGGAGTGTCCTCAATGCTTGAAATAGCTACCAAGGAACCACAAAGTTATCCTAGATTGGGTGAAAGAACATTAGGGAATCTAAGGCTCCACTTGTAGGTCCGGAAACGTTCTGCGGGCTAACAAAAGCCTACTGGGGAAAGGAATTCTGCAAATGGGAGAGGAGTAATAAAATGCTGCACTGAAGAAGAGTCTAGGAACTCGCCTAAGAATGCTAAGAAGCTTCTGGAGCTTACAAGGAACAAATTAAGGCTCCTTACAAGACATTTTCTAGATAGATATCATCTTAAGAAACTGAGAGGTGTAGATTATGTGAATTGAAAACGAAATCTCTGAGCACATACTTTACAAATGGCGTGCACTAGACACTTACCTTGGACTTGGCGGTACTATTATCTCACCCGCCAAGGTGTGGAGTAAGTCTTCCAAAAAGATAATTAACTTGGCAAAGTAGATACATTTTTTGGGACACTAATAGGTAGAGGATTACGAATATGAGATCATAGTGGTCGCAGTTCTGAAAGGCTTAAAAGCCAAACGACCAAATAAACTAATAAACTGGCTAAGACGCCCAAAAGGATCGCTTGGTAAATAACGCCGTAACAGTAGCCGAATTCTTGGGATTATATAAAAAATGATTGAAATGGACATACCGGTGCCCTTTGTATGGGCTGTAACAATATCACATGGCAATCCAGTACCGATTCTATTAAATGCTGTAATATAAAGTAAATAACCAGAACCGCACCATAGATTCCTTAACATATGCTCATCAGTACGTGCAGAAATTTGCAATTCTTCCCAATCACCATGATCACGTTTATAATTGATTACATAGCCTAAAATAGGTGAGCCACCATTACCTTGATCTTGCCATTTCAAATGTAAACTATCTGTGAATGATTCAATAACAGTTAATATTGGGGCCTCAGGTGGTACCAATACTTTTAAACGATATGTTATTTCATCTTTGCCAAATTGATTTTCAACACTACATGAATAATTCGCTTGATCAACACTTTGTATTTCTTTTATCATTAATGTTGCATTCGATAATATTGTTTTACGTCCGCCTGCTTGTAATGGTAAATCATTTAAATGCCATACAACATCAGGAAACGGTACACCGACACGTTTACAATGTAAATAAACATCGTGTTTCCAGGCACTTATTATATCGCGTCCAAACGATGCAATTCGAGCAGGGACCGTTTTCGATGGCTTCAATGTAACAATTCGTGTACTGTCGCCTTCACCTATCTGCAATTTTGGAGGGGAAAACATCATCAATCATACTGAGTGAAAAATAAACTTATGGAAATTTCATACTCTAGTAGAGGCAGTGACCCAGAATTGTAAAGTGGCAGTGTCTTTAACTTTAGCAATTTCGTGCATTTCTGTATTCGGCGTCAGGACACGTTTATGTGTACCTTCTTCACGACCATCTTCAATTTGGCTCATATAAAATGTATAACCAACTAATGGCCCATTACTGTATTTCGGTGGTAACCAAGAGACCAGCACTTTATCAGGAGCACTAAAGACTGCTTTAATATCAGCTGGCGGCGATGGTACTGGATGAAAAATCGACTATAAGAAATTAAATAATCTCGTCTATATGGATTGTGTTTACCGGCCTCTTCTGTCTGACAAAATATCGGCTCTGATCTGATACCATCACCGCTTGATGTGAAAGCTAGAACTGTTATACTGTAATTCGTATATTTTCTCAATCCTGATACAGTGGTCCGTAATTGATTTATAACTTTAGTTTGTTGATCATCATTATCTTAAAAATATTACAAGAACTATTGCAGAAAACTTAAAAAAGCTTAGTAATTAGAAAAACTCACCGAACCATTCGCCTAATGAATGGTAGGTTACTTTATAACCTTGAATGACTCCGTTGCGTCCTTCTGGCAGTGGAGGCTCCCATGATATGCGTAAACTTTGAGCGCTAAGTACCGAACATTGTACGTTATCAGGTGGCAGTGTTGGTGCATCTTCCAAAGTCCTCGCCGTGACTGGCTCACTCGATGGACCTGATCCTCGACTATTGTACGCCTTAAAGTTTTAAATTAAAATCAACAAACTTCTGAGCTTATTAAACATTAATAATTACTTGAATAATAATTGCATAGGTGGTATATTTTGCTAAATTTTGCAATAAAGCTTCGCCACCGTAATGCGGTCGAACTTCAACACTTTTAAAAATATAATTATCTGCAATATTATTCGTTTCTTCATTGGCAATCTGTTGATAGCCGATGTGGTAGCCTAATAGATTTCCATTCCATGTTTCACGTGGTGGCGGCTCCCATGTCACCACCAATTCAGTCGAACTCTTCGCTTCCGCCCGTATATCGATCGGGGCACCACTTGGTACTGGGAAATTATACAAATAAATTGATTAATAATTAGAAAAGACTTGATGGTACGGCATTTATTTTTATACCTTCTTCTAATGTGCTGACTTGTACAATTTGGCTGGGATCGCTGAGTCCAAGACGATTTTCAGCTAAAATCCTGATATGGTAGGCTTGAGATGGTCGTAGATTTTGTAGAGTTGTTGTTGTTTGTGTTCCAGGTACTGTAATTTTCAATGGTTGATTTGGCCAAGATTCTATAAATAGAGAATTCGAATTTTTTATTTAGATAGTGTCATTTATTTGTAAAAGACATTAACCTGAACCAAGTTTGTATTGTATGATGTAATTAGTTATTGGACTATTTCCAGCATATGGTTGTGTCCATGAGATACCGATGGAACGTGACAATTGGTCCATAACGCGGACATTTCGCGGTGGTTCTGGTATTTCTTGTACAATTAATTGTACGTTCATATCGTCACGACCGTACATATTCGATGCGGAACATGTGAATATCCCTGTGTCTTGTCGTATTGTCCTCTCAATATTCAATTCGGAAACCATTCCTTCAGCCAACTGTTGTTCCCGTATTGTATAGCGTTGATCGTCGTCATTTGTTATATGTTGGCCACCGATTTTCCATATTATTTGCATAGGTGTATCGCCTAATGCCGAACATTGTAAATGTGCCTGCTCACCTTTAACAACCTGTACTTGTTTGGATTTTTGTGGAAAGTGTGCCGGAGCTGATGAATTTTTAAACAATAAAATTTGATAGATTTAGCAAAATAAATATTGGATTTACCGTTGACTTTTAAGAAGATTACTTTACTAACGCCTGCACCAATATTATTTTTAGCTTCACACAAATATTGACCTTCATTCTCTTTTGATACGTGATTAAAACTGACTGATCCATTCTGATATTGTTGTACGTGCGGTTCAAATAGAAAATCCTTGTATTCACCTGGTTGTTCATCTAGAAAATTCCATCAAAACTCATTTTCTATTATTTATTATTTCATACAACGTTCAATATTGTATTTTTACCGACAGCCTTCTTCCACGTTATGACAGGTTTCGGATAACCATCAGCCTGACAATGGAGGATCGTCTCCTGGCCAGCAGCTACATTCGAATCTGACGGTTCAACAGTCCATTTAGGCGGAACTGTATGCAATATTTATATCGATTTAGTAAAAATTAAATTTGTTATCTTCCAATAAATTACCATTTACTGTTAAAGGAACGACGAACTTTTCCGAACCGGCGACATTGCTTGCAATGCACGTATAATTTCCGCTATGTGCGGATGTTACTTGATCGATAATCAAAGATGATGAGAATTCATCTATTCGTCTAATTATTGTACCCAGTGCGGCATTATTTGAGACAACTCTACCATTGCGCTCCCAACGGAATGTTATTGGCAGATCACCTTCCATAATTTGACATGTTATAGCAGCACGCATACCTTCACGCAGTAAATCCGTCATTGGATTTATCGGTAGAATTTTTGGTGGAACTGGATCATATAAGATATAATCGAATAAATTTCGTTCCTTTTTTTGTTAACGAATTTAAATGCATTACATTTATAGAGAAAATGGAAAGTAAATGTTTGTAAAATGCAAATTGTGTTCTTCTTTAGTATACGCTTGGGTATAAAGTCCAGCTACATTTCTGTCTATCTTGTTAGTTTACTGTGAGTTTAGGAAAGTTTCCGGAATGACCTAAGCTAAAGCTTCCGATCAAAGTGATTTACTGAAATTGCTGTAAGCCGAGCAAGGGAACTGACTATCTCCGCATAAAATTTGATATACATAAGTATTTTATGTTTATTAGATTTGGAGACCAGTCCTAACTGAAAATCTTCATATATTGCAAAACGTAAAAGTTATCCGATTTAGGGGCGTTAATTGTGTACAGTAGTCGAAAATAATTTTCAATTTCATTTAAAATATAACATTGATATTTGCATATTTTATTGCGCTGTAAATAAGTTTTAATTAAATATTCGGAAGGGATGGAAATTTTTATTATCCGGTAATATTATTGCGCAGGATGTTTCCCATAGGCACCATTGTTCGAGCAGAAATTGTTCATTTCAAGTGGCAGATGATGGACAATTATTAACGAACACACACTTTCCAGACTTTCGTTTTCTTTATTAATCCAATTCTTGTTCGTAACGTTTCAGTTAATTAAAATAAAGTCCGAGAAGTATAACCGAACGGTCTATCTGTAAGTATTTAAACGGTGACTTCTATTCCAACTCTTCTAATTTTATATTAAAAGTATTTCATTAGTGAAATGAATAATAAAATTATAGTCAGTAGGGAGACGTTGAGTTCTTCCTTTGTAGTAGTCACAAATTAGACAACGCCTGAACGTTTTTTTAATGTAAATGTTCAAATCAATAGATTTATTTAGCATATTTTGTTAAACATTACGCCAACATAGATCAAAGGTAGGACTAATTTTGACCTATTATTGTTAAATTCAAAGGCTCTGTTTCAGTTAGGTTTAAATGTAATACGAATTTACAGATCGTATCAGTTTATTGTTCCGGTTGAATGAAGGTGATATTAACAAAACAAGTCTTCGAAATAGATCGATTTTGCAGACGATAAATAAATTGATTATGTCGATGTGTGCTTTCTGTTTTATGTTATGTCTAATTGTAAGTAAAGTCGTTTTATGGTTGTGTAGTTGTTATATGTTTTCAATAATTAAATGTCGTAAATGTTGCAGTATTCGATCGAAATTTAGTTCAGCTTGTAACAATTGTATTGTTCTGAATAAAGGGACAGCCCGAACAAAAGCGGCGCCCGGAGCAATAAGCAATGTTGACTTGCTGATCTTTCAAACAACAGGATAAGATTTTTTGCATTAACGCTAGGTCTGAAATATGTTTTTATCATTTTCAAGCTTGAGAAATATTTTTCTGCAGGTGTAACGGCAATTGGTGACGTTACTAAATATAATTTTCAGAACAGTAATAAAATTTTCATGCAACTTAAATAAATAATAAAAATTGTAATATTTGTAATATACCGGCGGCAATTAAATTACTTTACAAACGAAAACCTCGCTATCTCCACATGGAATAGAGAACAATAAAGATATTTTGAAGCGTTGAAAAATAAATTTCTGACTAAACCTGACCAGCTAGATGCATGGAAAAGGTGACTACACTACTCGTTCTTTTAGTTGTGTAAATCAAGCTTTCTGTAGCTTAAAGGAAAGGGAGTGGGGTCATGTATGTCTCTGTATATAAGCAAGATAACATCCTTATTCCCGCATACTTTTTTCCAATTCCGACCTGCCAGACATTGTGAGGACCTCCCTCAGGAGCCGAACATATCGTTACCTTTTCCATGCACGTAGCTGTACCTGCTAACCTACCGTAATGTTATTGTCGGGAACTGATAAAAAAAGCAGATGTCAGTGTCACACATCTCGGATTTCTTTGGCATTGAGCTACACTTGTCTTACTAACCTATTTATTTGATATAAACATAACGAGTTTTTGTTAGGTTTCCAATGGCTCTAAAGTTCTTGGATAAGTTTTCAACCCATTTTTTCTCTAAAACGAGGCCATTAATCTATTATACAAATCGACGGAGATGTTCGGGCCCTATATGTCCTTTGCAGATTTAAAGGCAATTCAGTTACACACTGTATTGTGATCTTGGAAAGCAAAACTCGACGACAAAATAAATCAAAAATAAAATCAATCAGTTTTTGCCGGTCTGAATAGATAAAATAAGGAAGTTATTATAAGGCGTATACCGGAGACTTTCTAGAATGCAGAAACTTACATAATTGTCTTTCAAATGGAAGTATCTTTTATTAAGTTTTGTTGGAAGGAAAATGAGATTGTTCAATTTTAAAGCGTACTAATGCAAGTATTGATTTCTCCTATTTGATAAATGATTGCCGATAATATAGAAGGAAGACTTACTGATAACTTGGACTTCAACGTTTCTTCTATCCGAGTTTTTCTGTCGATTCTGTGCTTGACATGTATAAGTGCCTTCATCTTCTTTCCTTTGCGTTTGTTCGACAACTAATGTACCGTTAGCATAGACTCTTTGTCTTCGATTAATCGGCAATAATTGTCCTTCTCGTTCCCATGTAATTGTTTCAATTGGATAACCAGCAACTGGACATTTAATAATTAAACTATTACCAGCCACAGCTGTAATTTTTGGCATTTCTCTAATAAATGGTAGACCATAAACATTAACACGTGCACTATGCGATATCTTTCCAACGCTATTATGTGCCGTACACGTATATTCACCACCATCTTCTGCTTTAATATTCGTTATATTCACATGACTGATAACATCATCTTGTACAGTTACATATTGTCCGACAAGGAAACGTGGATGATCCGGTATAGGGAAACCATCTAATGTCCATGTAAATTGCGGTGGTGGATTACCATTAGCGACACATTTCAATGATACCATCGGGCCTGGTTGGAGTGTTTGTTCAGAGAACCAATAAATTAATTCTGGACCAGCATCACCCATATCTAACTCAGCTGTTGCTTGAGCTTGATCCCAATTATTGCTAACCACACATTGGTACATGCCTTTATCGTCTTTCGATAGTTGACGGATTGTTAGTCTCGGCGGGACGGCCATTACTTCTACACGGCTGTCCGGAGCGACCGGTTTACCTGAAGCGACAAAAAAGAAGACAAGTTTTCCAATATGTTCGTTCAATAATGACAATATACTTTGTGATCACGTAAAACACAAAAAGAAAACAATTTTAATTTAGAGTAATAAAAGAAAATTGTTACGAATAAGAAGCAATAGAAATTGTTAATTTAGTATAAGACATTGTCTGGCAAATGGACATTCCCACTTATCTTTAGTCTCTTTACATCTTTTATGTCTCCCGAGTGGCCATAAAAATATTGCTCGTGTCGTTTGTATTGTTTTAATTTTTTTATATCATCGTTTTAAAGAAATAATACTCGAAAATGTAGCAAACTCGTTGCTGGCATGTGGCCTCTTTAGCTTCATTAAACATCTAGATTTTACAGTATCAAACATGAAATGAGTCACTCAACAACGGCCAAAGTTTCAACGCACGTTCTATTATACACACAAGTTCATTAGTTGGATATTAAGGTAAAAGTTCTATATACAGGGTGAGTCATTGATATGGAAAAGCTCAGTTGCATCTACACCGTTGATGATATCGAAATGAACTAGACGGCATAACAAATGGGAGGAAAAAGTGCAGTTTGTAAAATTATTCTCCCATATACAGGGTGTACCATTTTTGCAGGGCTACATTCAACTTAATTTTTTTAAATGGTTACCCCTGTATATTTTCAAATATTTAGATTTGCCCCTCTTTAAGCATTATAAATCCGTTTGGTTTCTTCATTTCGCATCAGCCGTTTTGAAATAATTAATTATTTTCTATAAAAATATGCGTTTGTATTAGTTTGTTATCAAAATCACAGACTCCTTGATTTTTGTGATATTGATCTGAGATTTAGCCCATGGCTAAGCAATGGCCTGGAGTATCTTTTGACGGCAAGATCGTCTATTTTCACTGTGACATCATTTTGCTATGAGACACAATAATTTTGGAAAA
>JAZBGW010000077.1:776-18549 GCA_037464815.1 Mylabris variabilis
CACGGCCCACATCTTGTCCACTAATCCTCACATTATATCCTGATGAGAATTAAGATTAAAATTCGTTAATTTAGCGATTGTGAAAATATCACCATCATAGAGCAGTGATCCGATCGCTAGAGCTTCAGCAGTCGCCCAATCGATATTCCCACCTTCTGCTATACGATTCAAGCGTGACTTTACGTGTGTTTTCAACAAATTCGGGTGGATATTCTGTTGATTTTATAATTAAGAATTTTATATTAATTCGTATAGGGGAGACTTACGAAATCTTTAGGATACATAACAGAACGAGCTCCAATAAAAGTCATCAATTCTATATCAATACCTGTATCCCATGTGGTTACAGTTGCTTCAGCTTGACTAATACCTGACCATTGTTTTTTATAGAATATATCCTAAAGAATTTGCGGATTAATTATTGTTTATTCTGTTTAAATTATAATTAAATACTTCAGGCTCGTATTTATCTACAATTTTTAGATTTTCATTCAACCAATTCGTGTGTGTTTTTATTATTTCGTGTTTTCGTTCCTCTGTTAAAACACCTTGTTTTATCAATTCTTCTGCATATTTATTTGGGATTGTATTGCGATTTTTGATGATTCTATACAATGCAGGATTCGTTATTGTTGGATCGTCCATCTCATTATGTCCCCATTGTCGATAACAATTCAAATCAATGAAGATATCCTTACGGAATCTTCGTTGATATTCGAATGTTAATTGTGTCATTTTCAATACCATCTCAGGATCATCACCGTTCACGTGTACGATTGGTGATGAGATGATTTTCGCTATATCTGTACAATAGCGTGATGATCGGCCCCGATCTGATGGTGTTGTAAAACCTAATTGATTATTAACAACTAAATGTATCGTACCACCAATATTAAAATGTGGCGCATTCGATAAGGTTAAACATTCTTGATTGACACCCTGTCCGATTATTGCTGCATCGCCGTGTACTTGCAAATTTAATATCTTATCGGACCAACGCAATGAATCCTCACTATAATCACCGTCTTTTGTTGTTAATTGTTTAGCACGTGTCTTGCCCATCGATACAGGATTTACGACTTCTAAATGTGATGGGTTATACAACATCGTTACGTGCATCTCTCTATCATTATAGTTTAAATCAGTCGATGAGACTTGAATGAACATTAAATTGATAAAAAAATACAAATATTACAGAAATACTCACTGAAATGACTTAGAACATCGCCAGTAACTTGATACTTTGTTGGAAAATCAGATCTTCCATTTAGTTTAGCAAAAATCTTAACTGGTGAGAAATTTAACATGCCTGTTAACAAATTTAACCGTCCACGATGTGGCATTGCAATCACAATTTGTTCTAAACTATCACTACCCGATAATTGGAAGAATTTATGAAAGAATGCCATCATACTTTCAGCACCTTCACCACCGTACCGTTTCACGCCTGGAAATTTATTCGCTAGGAAATTGTCGAAAGTTTGAGATTTTAACATTTCAGTAACGATCGATAATTTGGTACTAGTATCTAATGTTTGTAGTACGATTTCTTCGATTCTTTCAGCAAACCATTCGATCTCTTCCTCCTCCTAAAATAACTTTTTGGAGTATTTTTTTTTTGTTAATTTTGTATTGTTACTTCTAAATGTAGGAATTCTATAGCCGCTGTTTTATTGTAGATTTGATCCAAAAAATCCACAGCTTCTTGAATTGTTCCTTCATCTTTTCCATTATTTATGATGCCTTTAAAACTGACAAATTCATCCTCTTTCAAACCGTAGTTTCTCCAGTCGAGTTGTGGTAGAATACTTGAATTAATATTGTAATTATTTTTCGATTGTAATTAATTATTTAATTAAAAAAATTACCTGGTTTCTTGTTTTGTAAAACATACAGGATTTATATTGGCAGATTTATGGGCATGTTTACGGTACGCTTCGACTAATCGATAAAAATTACTAAATTTATTTCGATTATTCAATACTTCATCAGGTACTAGAATTGATTGTTTATTAGTGGAATTTTTTTTTAAATGTTAAACAATCTTACCGAGATAAAAATTTCTAGGTTTTGCCTTAAAACCAAATACTCTATCACTGTGATAGTTACGAGCGTAATTAATTAATTTCGATTTAAATTCGATTTGGTTCCGATTTAGGGCTAATTTACACAGTTTTAAGTACATTTTTGTTAAACGAAGAATACTCAAAAATTTATTAATCTATTGTCAGTTGTTTATTGAATCTAATTGAACTTTCGATGTTTTGACCTCTAGCAGAGATGCGTATATTTATCACACACAGATACGAGTTTTTATCTCTATTTATGTAATTCTCGGTTAGATTTGTTTAGATACTATTTTATTGCAATAAGGAATAATAATAATAATAATAACTATGTTGTAATTAGTGTTTTTTTTATTATTTCTAATTAACAATACTAAATCTCTGGGAAAGCACTACCTATCATATTTTTACCACGATATCGGTACGTATACGTTCTTATGATGAAACGATTACCGTTCATTTTTAACGTACATATATGATCGGCTCTCAACAGAAAACAGGTCGTATACAAAGCCATTTCTAATTCAGGACTTGTGCCAATGAACATCGAACCGACCGGCTTATCAATTCCGTAAAATTTGAAATGATGCTTCAAAATTGCACCCTTCTGCAAATCAATTTTGAATTAAACTAGCATTAAAATTATACAGGGCCTTTCAGCTATCAAAGGAGAGTTACAATAAAGTTTGTAATAAATTTAAAAAGCACTTATCGATTCGATACACAAAACTACAAAGGTTTATTGCATTGAGTTAGCAATTGCCCTTAAAAATAGCAATTCATCAAGTTCTTATAACTTCTATTCTATTAATAAATAAGAGTTAGCGAATTGATTGCTAATTCCATAGATAGCTGAAAGACCCTGTATTTTTAGATGCAATACATTGCCTAAATCGATCGTTTTGAGATACCCAAGATAGTTGGCATTGTTTCGTTGTTCTTCTTGATTAAAATACAACCAATTGTGCAGGCCAGAAACTTGATTATTCCTGATTTCAGCAAGAAAAACGTGCTCGAAACCGCTAGAACCGATTCGGCGGCCACCGCGGGCATACATATTGAACCAAATTTCGCGTAATTTATCTTGGAATTCCTGCGGATTTTGACTCAATTTTCCTAAAATTAACATAATCCTTATGTAAGAAAGAAATACAATTGTAGATTTAAAAGGAATCAACCTTTCTGTATTAGAAAATCTCTGGTGAATTGCATAACCTGTGTCCGTATCACAGTATCCAGTAAATTATCCTCTTCGATACGTTCTTGTGGTAGATAATTCTCACTTGTATTAGTAAACGGTATGTAATTATCGTAAAGTTGAGTCATTTTCGCTATCGTTGGGATTTGATAAGTTTCCTGATTTATTGTCAATAACCTTTAAAATTTACCCTTTTTGTATAGAAAAAAATTGTAGAGCTAGAAGTCTTACGGTAATGGTGCTTCATCTTTTTCCGATCTAGACGTTGTCTTGCCTTGATAATTCACAATTACAAATCTGGCAGCATTATTCTGGTCTTTTGTTAATAAAATTTCACTAAATTCTCTTAATTCATCATCAGTTACGTTACTATTAGTGTTAACTTTTTGATTTGATGACCCTATAGTACGATTTATAACAGTTTGACTAATTCTTTGCCTATTATTATTATTATCATTGTAATTATTATTGTTATTATTACTATTTGGTCTAACCCATGTCGGTTGTTGGTTATGATTATTAGACCTTATAGAACCCAAAGCAGGCCATGGTGTTGTAGTTTTTGGTAAACCCCAAACCGAAGTATTAACAACAGGTTGAGCACTGTATATACCAGTTATATCACGACCTAAGTATTGTTTTAATGTACCTTTCAGTTTTCTTTATTTGTAATAAACTACAGTAGAATTTGGTAATAAATAAACCAGTTTCCGCACCAACAGTGTTGCCATCGGAGTGGCCATAAAATTATCTATAAACTGGGGGAAAATAGAAGAAAAACATACTCCATGATGTTCCTCTCTAATTCAAAATTGCATCAAAATCTTACAAAACAGAAGCATGCACCTTGAAATGTCCTTTCCAATGCTGTATCGCGCATTTCTACATCTTAAAAAACAAGCTAGAAATCGTGAGTCAAACATTCGCCTTTTTCGTAAAAAGTTGTACTCCGCGCCCTTAATGCAGCTATGGTAGTTACACCAATGGCTAGTAACATTGAGGCGCGTATTCTGTAACTTGTTAAAAATAACTCTATTCACAGTAACTGTCGTCTATTTCTAACAATAAGTGAAAGTTCAGTCATCCAACGATCGTTTTGGACAATGTCGCGATTTTCAAAAATAAGATTAAGACATAGAGTGATTCAAAAACCCTCTCAAATTAGATTTTTTCGTTTTTCTCTGTTGCATTCTAGAAACTATGCGTAACATTTCCATTTGTTCCAAAATAAAATGGAGAAAAGAGCAAAAAATCAGCGTCGGGAAGATCCTCGAGTCATTTTATGTGTACAGTTGGTTTGCAAAAAGTTACAACATTGTCAGAAACGAGCGTTTTTTGATCGACTTCCAAATGAACTACGAGACTCTAATTTTGATAAAATGTTTTCGTTAGAGAAGTCTACATATCCTTGAAATATTTTTTCATTCATTTGAAGAATGAACAACATTTAGGTATAATTGTAATTGACCAAAACGGAGTCCCGATTACTTATAATATATAATAATATGTACTAATGTTAAAGTTTTTCTTATTGACACAATAAAGAAAAGAATCATTTTTTATTTCATGTGACATCAATAATGAAGGATTACACTCTTTATTGTTTATAAAAGAATAATAACTATAGAAAACATTGGATTCTGTTATTTTGAAAGCATTTTATTATTCCTTGTTAATTATAACAACTTAGCTTTTATTAGGGAGTTAAATATGTTACATTTAAAATCATAACGGAACATGAATATTTAAATTTACCGCCAAAATGATCTAGTGACTTTTATGTGTAAACCCGTGTTCAATTATTACTTATTACTCCTCCTAGTTTAAAAACAAGGTATAGGACACTCTGTATAATGACATTAATATTCTCAAGAGAGTCAAGTCAAATTTGATCAACTATATTCTCATAATTCAGGATAATAAGATTCGGATATAACGATAATATTTTACCGATTTCGTAAAATCGTTACAACCAAATTCTACTGTATTTTGAATTGAATAGTCCAACAGGAGATAAACAATTAGTTAATAAACATAATGATAAGTAAATTTGTTAATAGTACTTACAAAATACATTGATAATAATAGAAACAATGACGATAATAATTAGTGCTATTATGCTCCTGCCTGATATCATTCTTATCACTTGTAAAGCAAAAAACTATTTAAAATATGACAGAAGCTAATCTCGAATAAATTTGTTTAATGAATAATTAAATAAATTGATTTATTTTTTGCAATAAAAACAGCTGTTTTGTTGAAATACTACTAATGGGTAGACAACCAGTTATACGAGTATGTCGAGTAAGTACTACGAGCAGTACAGCTATATCTAATTCTCTCTCTCTGCAGTACAGGACCGGACTTTGACAAGTATATTACAAAAACTCGATTGCTAAGAAAATAGAATTTATTTAATGCATGCCTTTAATTGAACAAATATTAATTAACAATAGATCAATAAGAAGTCTGTTAGTGAAAGTATTTTACAGTATTAATGGGAAATAAATGCACGCCCATACAATAAAGCAAAGTGAAAGTCCAAGGAAAGTCCATGATTTCTGTTTATCCCAACTGACAATTATCTGTTGTTTGGTCTGTTTGGTTTTTCCGGGTATATTTGGATCAATTTGTGGTGAATTCTACAATTCAATTAAATTATATAAACGAAAATTTTCTAAATTATCAACACTTACGTCATTGCTTCTTCTTGTCAAAATCTCCGTACTGCTCGTTTGCATTGTGTATAGAAACGTCTATTTACCAGTTTTAAAACAATTAAATTATCTTTAATTATATACTTTTTTGGGTTACAATAATGATGATGTGATAACGAAATTAAATTGATAACATTGTTCAAAAAATAGGTATCTATAATTTATCGATTATTGTTGATTTATAATTTATATATTAGACGTGTATGTATGTAAGTTTAATATTATTATAAAATGATTACCTTGAAGTCACGATTTTAAATTCTAGTTTTTCCCACTACACGTACATCATTCAGAAGATGCGATTGTGCAATATTTATTTATTGAAACAGCTAATTTTACAATGTTTTTGTTGACATATAAAGAAAAACAAACAACAAAGATTGTAACTGTAATAAAAGAGGAAGCCCTAAGATTCTGTTGTTCTCAAGTCTATAATTACCACCTTAAAACTAAACAATAATATATACAAAAAAAAAATCACAAAATCTTTAAATAGCCTAAAATACTATAAATAATAATCCATATAATTACAATTATTATAATACCAATTAAAAAATATGTTTTATGTCGATGCCATGGACTACCACCTAGATCTGGTGGTGCATACCTTTGTCTTATTGTTGAACAAACATCAGTACGACAAATACCACTTGAACTACCCTCATTGCTATTATTATTATTATTATTGTTATTATTAATTGATGATAATATCTTCAATTCTGTATTACTGCTATTATTGCTCTCCCTGACAAAGGATGGATTCTCCATCTGGAACACATCAAAGAATTTTGATTAAAATAATTAGATTTTTTACAATTAAATTAAGGGTTGCTTGTTGTTTTAATTTAAACAAATATATTTACAGTATTCGCCATTGTCGATTTGAATATATTTTATTGTCTGTTACAACCACAAGAATCCTATGGAAAATCCTCCATGTTACACTTAATTATAATTTTTTTTATTTTTTAGAACATAAACAACCACATGTTGATCGAATACTGTTGTTTCAACATATATCTAAACACTTTAGAATGTTTTTCAAATAGAAGCTAAACCACACAAATAGATAACACAATTATCAACATTGTGGCAATTCTATATAAATTTTTTATTTTATTTTAAAAATTCTATTCAGTCAAACTATTCAATATTTACTTGCATATAGCTATGTACTAGTATGTAGGTACCTATGTATACAGTGTGTATGCATATAGTAGGTACATGAATATCAATATATGTATCTACACAGTTATTTCCTCATAATGATTAATTTCTATAATTTAAATTAAAGAGGGGATCTTGTCAGATAGATCATCTTTAAATCAAAGCTATGTAGTCGGTATCAATTAAACAATTAAATTGATCTGATAAAAGAAATCAGGGCAAACTTTGATAATAAATGTTCTTATCAAGATCAACAAATTTGGATATTTTACGCACTTTATCAGAAAACAAAGTACACCTTTCTCTTCACGGTATGATAACGTTCTAGGGGAAATTCTTCTCTAGGCAATGAAAAGAAAGTGAAATTAATTTACATTACCTACTAGATAGGTATTTATTTTTCATTACCTATTGTAAGAGAAAATTTAAATAAAAATTAGGATTGTTGTTTATTGAAACAATTTAATAACCGTTAATTCACTAAAGTGGTCTAAATCGTATTTTTACTACTATTCGATACTATAGAGTTGGATAAAAGTGGATGATTGAGGACAAATATTTCTTAATATCTAGAATAAGGTACCAGAACTCCTTTTCAGAATTCAGTAGTAACACATCAGGATTTAGGACAAAAACTTGCTAGAATTCAACTTAAAAATTAAAATTTGCCTTAATCTGATAAGAATATTTAACGAAAAATATCAAAAACTGAACAAAATCAACTAGGAAATTAACCAAAATTGACTAAATCTCTTCCTTTTGAGGACTCCAATCACAGAATTTGCTAAGAATGATAATTTGGAAGGAAAACATCTAAAAATCTTGAATTCAGCATAAAAATAAACTAAATTGCCTTTTTTCACAAATTAGTACCAAAAACTGATTATTTATAACAAAAATCTCTCAAAATCTTAAATTCCCTTTTTATTTAGAAAGAATTGAAATTTGGATTGCAATAAATACAATGAAAGACTGGAAAAATTGTGAATTTCAACTTTAACAAGCAACACTCAAGATAAAAAATATTTTCTTTATTTCTGAATGACTCAAATAAGAAAATCTGAATAGAATTACTGCAAAAATACTGAGCTGCATTGAATAAAATAAAAATTTGAGATCTGTAACAATTAAGTTTTTCGATTATTTGCTCTTCAATATAGATTGTATCAAGCGACATTTTAAAATGAAACATTCTGTATTCAAGTGGCACAAGATAATGATATCCATTTTATCATTCTCACAACCGATAGATTAAAATTTTCAATTATATGAAAGTTCCAAAAAGTCACAGTTCTAAGTCTAAAAATTGAAAGTCAGTAGATACATATTAAATAAAAAAAATTTATCAAATCTTTTTGAAATGTTCAATTTTAATAAAATCAGATACTCACATGAATATTACACTTACAAAGAGCAAAAGCTCACAACTACAAATAAAAATAACGACAATAACAGGAAATATAAATTATGGGAACAACATTGACAAAAGTGTAAAATGTAGCAAATATTTGCAATTATACTTTAACTTAAATACACAGCATGTCCCATTCAAATTTAACCCGTTCATTTTTAACTACAATACTACATACAAACAAAAATAATGTTAATAGATACGAATTTTTCTAGTGTAAAATAAATAAAGAAATCACTTTCAATTCATTTAGTCGAGGGAAACAAGAAATGATTTTAATGAAACGTGATTCTTTATTGGGCTACCGTATACAAAACTTGTTACATATTATCAAAACTGTAATACTAATAAAAGTCGGTCACGCTTTACGGATAATAATTTTTCATTTAATAATTTTAAACGAAAGGTGTAACATTAAAAGTGCAAAACAATAATAGATGAAGATAAGAAGAATTTGAAGCAAATTAAGATTGTAGAAAATTAATTGCATTAGCAATCTTAGAACAATAACAAAAAAAAACACTTTTCATTTTGTAATAAGTAATGATTGATGAAGAACTTACGTTTACCTGTAAAATGATTTTTACAAAACTGGAACGTAAGAAACAAAAAATTCAAACATTTCCCTCACAGATACACACTATCTAATAGTTTGTCATTACACTATTTTCAATAATCTACCCATTTATCTAACAAGAATTATTACTTTCTCTTTATAATTGTATTAAAACCAAATGAGTAGTACACAGACCGATTGTAAACCTTTGAATGATTATTTTAGTTCTTTTTGTAGAAAGTCCGTTAGTTTTTTACATAGAAATAAACAATACTTTATTTAACAAAGTGCAAATAAATTACATTTAACCAAATATTTCACTCGAAGACTATAAATGTTAAATTGCGTAAGCTTGTATGTCTAAAATAATTAGAATTTTCTTCACGACTTACCATAATAATTCACGTAATCTCGCCCATTATTTCCAACATTTTCCGATATAATATACTTTAATTATAAATTTCGAATTGATAATATCCGTCAATGTGACATTAATCATTTTAGGTAAAATTATATTGCGTACATTTGACTTTTGAATTCAATATTTTCGTTCATCTCAATTGATAAATGGCAATATTTACACCTGTAACTGAGAGTATTAATTTGGTATTATTGTTTAAATAAATATTAATCCCCTACGTGTTAATAAACTTTATATTTACAGTTGAATAGTAATGATAAGAAGAAAACAAGATAAAGGTCATGAACGTTTTATATCGAAATATTTCAAATTTTAATGGAAGATCCGTTACATGTAAAAATAATCCAACATAATTGTGTCGTCGTTTTCTTATTTAAAATCAATGTCGCTTATGAATTAAGCATATATTGTACTGTTATCTTCAAACTAAGAAAAGTTATTACATCATTTTGTTGAAAACGCTACAACTGTTGGCTTTAATTTCATATTTACCGCGTAATTGGTGTATTATTGGTTGTATAGCAAGGGAACATAATATAGTGACATATTACAAAATGTTTAGTATAACTAGGTGGCGACATTGCCAAATTTATATATAATATAAGCTTATGGAGATAAAAATGCACTGTGTACGTTTGGTTGCATAACCATGCCTTCTATTTCTAAATAAATTATATCATAAATACAAATAATTTAATTTTCTAGATCGATTATTGATACTTAGTTCATCGCCGAATTTTAAAAGAATCATAAGTGTACGAATTGATTTCTTTCTCGTTATGGAACTCAGCTTTCTCTATCTTTGACTGTGGACTTCCAACTTTTTCTAACCATTGTTTCCTATATATAAGAATCAATTATCAAATATTTAACAAAAATTAAGCAAAAGAAACCACAACTTACATATTATGAACTTGAGTACTGTCACCCTCAAGGACCCCTTTGACTGTACCATGGGACGTATTCATACACCAACCCTTTAGGCCTAATTTCTTAGCCTCCTCTTGTGTATACTGTAAAATTTACATTTATTTATTGAATACTTTTTATTGTAATGCCTATAAATACCCGGCGAAAAAATACACCTGCAATGAATTATATAATAAGATTAATAATTAATAAAATATATGTTTTATTATATTTTTTTGTATAGATATTTATTGTATACCTTGTACTCTACCGAAAACTTCAAAATTAACTGACACTAATTTCATATCGACCGCTTTTATAAAATTTCCAGAATTTGTTATTATGAAAATAATAAACAGCTGATGAAAATAAATAAACATAATATGACAGTTAACTTGATTGTTTCATCAATATGTAAATTGTCATTTTGGAAATTATCCAACAGATAGCGCTACAATTTATAAAATTTTGTACTTACCTAAAATTAGTTTCGTATTCCAATTGAATAATTGATAGTTGAAATTACAAAATCACTCAATTTTAGATCAGAAGTCGATATATATTTTATAAAAAAAGAATCCGTTGTAAAAAGCGTTATCTATCCAATGTTACACTAACTAGCATAATAGTAAACTAGAAAAAAGCTAAGAAGCAACATTTTTCTTTGAAACTGATCAAAATTGGTATTGATAAGAAAATAAAAATCAGTTGACGGGAATGAATAAAGATAATTGAGTATTTCGTTGATTTTAAAATTTTGGTGAGCTGCCCAACACGT
This sequence comes from Mylabris variabilis, assembly GCA_037464815.1. Lineage (NCBI taxonomy): Eukaryota > Metazoa > Arthropoda > Insecta > Coleoptera > Meloidae > Mylabris > Mylabris variabilis. The sequence continues at coordinate 12,000 of JAZBGW010000077.1, forward strand.
GACGATATAGCATTAAAAAACGTTAGTTCAGTTTCTTTCTTATTTCAAAAGCTTGGGTTAAAAAATGCTAAATTTCTGCATTTCAGATAAGAAATCGACACACTTTTTTTGTTAAAGTTAAGACTAAAAGTGTGATTTTTAAAATAATTTAAATAATTAAAGTAATTCAATAAATAAAATGTGTTTTTTATCTGTTGATATCGTTCTATCGGTGAGTTTCAGTAAGTATATTGTTCAAGTATTGGTCTCACTTTAAGTACTGTTCAAATACTTTCTTCTACTCATTAAAAATCCGCTGCACATTTATCTAGCATGATCAATTTAGAAGATTTTACTTAAACATTGTTTCAAAGGAGATAATTTTCAAATTTACCGCGCTTACTGAGTAGTTATAATCTGTTCCACTAAACGGTTATGCGTGGGTTATATGCAAATAAAGTGACCCTTCTATATTTACTCGTTCAAGTTGTGAATTTCGCCACATTAGCGCCACTATCATTTTAATTATTTAATGACAAAACATCTCTTATTAATTAATCAAAATTTATTACAGTTATTATTGTTGTCCCATGTCCCGTCGTTGAATTATTGATCAAGATGATAAAAAATTAATTGATTTTTTCGATTTTTACTTAAGATTATTTGAAAATTGTTTACAAAATTATTAAAGGTTGGGAAGTATCTAAAGTGACAACGTGACGCAATTTTGGTAATAACAACAAGAAAATTGGTGAATGGTTCGGTGAATTAAAAGACGTATATTTTTAAAAATTGAATTCAGTCTGTTGTCGGTCGGTGTATTGGTTATGTTATCAATTATAAATTAATTAAATTCAAGCAATTCAATTCTTATTTAAATGAAACGTTTCAAACATATAAATGGTGACAATGACTACATTATTAATTTCAGCCGCTGAATTCTCCAATATGTTCTCAATAGCAGCAATATTATTATGTTTTTGTGCAATGGTATTATTCATCACTAGGTTAGTATTTTTATTCATATTTTTCATAAATTATGCACTATTGATTATATAAAACAACAAATCAAATCAACCATTTAAGTGGGTAGAAATTTAAAATTGAAATTGAATCGAATTTTCCGGCTTTCCCATCTAAAACGAAATCAAAACAACCAGTAAATATTAATAAATCGATAAAGCAATAGAGATTAAGGTATTTTTAGATTAATGTTGGCCATATTTGGAAAAATCAATTGTTTTAATCTACAGTTAACGAGTTTTTTTCCAATCCTATAAATTATTTCAATATTCAGAATAGTATTGTAGATCTGATTAAAAATTTGTTATTATTATTGATCATAATTTCTTATCGTTTCATTTAATGATTCTATTGTTTGATTACGATATAATTTGAATTCAATAAAATTTCCATTCATTTAATACACAAAATTTATGACATAATTCAACACCAATAGCTGTTGTATACATATTATTATTATTAATTAATTAATCAGATTATTCATTTATTTCATTTTAATTAATCGTTTTTTCATTGTTGTTGTTTTTTTTTGTTTAAATCCTATGATACATTACAAATATTGGTTATATTTCTAATTTAAAACTAATCTTACCTGTATTTGCGCTTTTTCGATTATGTAAGGATTATGGAATAGAATTGAGGACAAATATTAAAAATTCCTCCAAAAATGATGTCGAAACTACTACCGAAATGTTATTTTTTCTTTTTATATTTCTTCTTCTTTTCTTTTTTCGAAAGAAAACGTAAGTTCTTACGAAACTTGTTAAACAAATTCACGTTTTAATAAACTAGAGATGGATTTCGTCATTAAAAACAGTATAAGGGAGCTTAATTAAAATCCGTCTCTGTTTGTTTATTTTTTTATTTAATTATGAACCCGTATCGTAATAGTTAATGAATGGATTAGTTTTTCTATTAACAATTCTTAATTAATTGTACACGTTTTGTTGTAATTGTTATCAATAGTAATGAAAGGCTTGTTATTGTTGTTTTATTTTATTTATTTTATTGTTGTTTTTTTTTGGTTAATTATTATTACAATTAAGTGTCATTAGGTATTTGTACTTCAGAAATATGCTGGTGTTAAGAGTGCATGGTGAAGATTTCCTATTTCCATCAACATTCCATCAAGTAACACCCAGAATACCACAAATGAATATGATGAAAGTCCATATACCATTTACGTTTAAATTATTAGAAACATCAAAATCCTCGTATTCTGGTAAGTAATAAAATTATTCTATTTTAATTATTAAAATTTATTATTTATTACTCATAATTAAAAAAAAATTATATTTTTAAAATCGTTTTCAACCTTGAATTTATATTTATTTATTAAATAGAAAATAATATTCAATCGACTTCCGTGATTTAGATTAAGTTCAACTGGAGTAGGTTGGATTTATTATAAATTATAACCAAAGTTGAACCAGTCACTTAACGTTAATAAAAGAAATTAACATATTGCATATTACTTTGGTATAGTGCCACAAGTTTTCTAAGGGAATGACTAAAGTAATAGAATAAAGTCAAGCATATTTAACAATGAATGTTCAATTGTAAGTAGCAATTCATAAAACAATAAATCAAAAAAAGGCCCTAGAATTCCATCATCGGGGTAAACACTCGTCTTTACCTGCTTTGTTCGAAAAGTATCCAGCTGGTTTAATTGTCGGTCTTTTTTTTTGATTTATTATTTTATGAGGTGCTACTTGCAATTCAACTTTTATAGTAGTTAAATATACTTAAGTTTATTACTTTAGTCATTCCCTTAGAAAATTTGACAGAGTTTACATATTTTTTGAAAGTATAAAGTGTGTTTCACCTTGATAGACAGATATGCCAAATATGTAGAATTACCCTTTAAAATTGAACTGAACGATGAAAGTCAATAATTTTTCTAAATTTTTAATAGATTACGAAAGTTTAGGTACTAAAATAAATATACTTGTCGAAAATAGCAATTTTAATATCGTATTAGAACTAAATTAGTTAGACCATAAGATAATAGTCCTATATATAAATAAGCACAAGATTAAAGAAACACATGCAATAACAAAATGATTATTTAAAAAGAAATAATAAATTATGAATTGCTTTGTTACTTATGACACAGAGCACGACTTTTCCGACCTTTGATGGTTGCTTTGAATTGTTCCAAAATTGCAGTACAAGATTTATCTTCTAAATACGTATGACCACATTTTACAAACAAATCCGGACTCGATGAAGGCCAAACTTAATATTTAATCAAATTAACATTTTGATGAGTAAACCTGAGTCGATTTTGCTTTGTAAATTAGTAGCAAATCTCCATAATAGATTCAATAGCAAACAACTAATACACGGGGATATTGAAATATTGCCATTTGCTACTGTAATAAATTTTATAAATTCGTCATAAATAACAACAACCACATGTTTTTAATAAAAATTTGCAAAATGATCGGTCTTCCACAAAGCAGGTAATTTTTCAACAAATATCTTGTAGGGGTAAATTGAACCATGAAAAGTCTGCACTGATTCATTAATTTATTTTTACAATCAGATCTTTTCTAAATAATTTTAATATAAACTTTCATATTCAATAAACATTCATCGATCATATAAATTAACCATTTTAAGAAAATATTATTATTATTATTATTAATGATTATATTTAAGTAGTCGAAAAAGTGCAGTTGGTCTCAGGACCGGGATAAATTGAACTTGAATCAGTGTAAATTGAATTCAAGCCAAAAAATATTGGAAAATCATTATTCAAACATACAAAATTATCGTCTACTGACTACGATAATTGCATTTTTTAAATAAATAAAAATTTTAATAATTATGTTATGTTAGCGCTTGAAAATTACTTTTGCGGCCAAACATCGGCTATTTGAACCAACTGATCAACATGGTCGTTAGCCATTTGTATATTATGTAATCTGTGTTGTCTGTGTGCATACTGCTGCGCTGTCACCAAGCTATTTTGCCCCAACCAATTTTCCTCGAATCACAGTTTTATAAGAATATTTTTTAAAATAAATATATTTTATCCGTTCAATATTTTTATGATGGTTATTAAATAGTTTAATGATTGCAGAAGTCAATAAAATAAATTTTAATGAGAAGTAATTGTAAACTAAAAATTAAAATCACAAAAATAATGGTTAGGAAGCATCAAAGTAATAATTTTGTCTTTTCTTCTCAGCAATACAAAAATTTAAAAAATTGTTGATTTCTTTACCTTCACCACGATATTAAATTTCATTGTTTCTGATTTCATGTATGTACATATATTTATATTTTTTAATATTTGTAATTGCAGAAATTCAGTTTACCCCAATGTTCATTTTACCCCGCTTTCCTCTAAGTAGGTACTTGCAATATTTCAGTACCCCTGTCAAGTTGTGTATTACTGAATCTATTGCGGACTAATTTTATTACTTTAGTGAATCTCTTACGTCACCTTACAGACTATAACTGGTATTTTTCTTCCATAAGTATGAAATTTGAGCTTCTCATTGATGACTCTTTTTGAAGATTTCCTTGAAATTTTCATTTTCAAAGCCGCCAACTTCTGTTTTCTGGTTACATCGGAATCTGATTTTGATGTCTGTTGTTACCGCTGTATAACGAACGTAGCAAGGTCTTCCAGTTCATGGTGTGTCATCGACAGACGAGACTTGGTTTTATTTTTTCGATGGTGCAAAATTCAATAAACAATATTTTGCGTTGTTTTTAGGAACTTCACTCCCTAAGTAATACATATAGGAGTTGTCATAAGAATTATTCGGTCTCTCTGTATGCTATTTTTTTGTGCACTCTACCTCGGTTAAATATTTTATAGGATTTCCAATTCATGAGTTCACTAAAATTGTAAATTTTTCGATATTTGTCAACAGATTGCATAAATTTATTTGATAAAATAATGATTTACAATTTTAATAAGTAAATTTACCTAAAGAATTCTTACCATTTAAATGATTATCCTTCAATATTCTGATACTTTCATTACTGATTTCGCTTCACTATCGACATATCTGTTTTCGCTTCACTATCGACATATCTGTTAATATGTACAATAAATACAAAATGAAATCAAATTGCCTTCAAATACGAAAACCTTAAATGGAATAGAGTACAGTAAAGGTATTTTGAGGAGGTCAAGAAGAAACAATAATTTTTAACCATTGTTTGATAGTCGCTGGATAAGTACTAACCTACCGTAATTTGATAAGAATGCCGGTGTCAGTATAACATCTCGGATTTCTATGGCGCTACACAAGTCTTATTGATCTACTTATTATTAATTATACTATAAATACAACACATTTTATTATAAACTATCGATAATGTAGTTAATTTCCAGTGATTCTGAAAATGTTGGCGAAACTTTCAACCCATTTTTTTTAGAAAACAGACTCATAAAGACCCTCTAATATATTAATATATTATTGACTATATTATTTCTATTGAAATATTTGTCTATTTATGTACAAATTAATAATGGAATTTTGAATTTGAATCTTGGGGAAATACCTTATTTGCATATACTAAATTACATATGCATATGTTTACATATACTAAAATTATTAATTTAGCTTCTAATTAACAATTATAATTCTACTAAAAAAAGCACCTGTTTAGAAAAAAAAGTGGCACTATCATTCAGTGATTCTTATCTTCTGTTTTGCTTTTTCTTTTTGTCAATAAACAACCTTTTCTACTACCTTGCTTTCAATATGTCAGTTTATTAGCTGTTAGGAATAGAGATAAATTCGAGGTAACTGGAATTTTTTCTTACCAACGTAAATGTAAATTTATTTACATTTTTACAGTAAAGTGTAATTAAATATTGTTGGTTGTTTTGATACTCATTTTTAATACCTTTATTGACATAAACTAAGAAAAACTGAATTTTTATTTACAAATCAATATAATTTATTTTTTCAAAATGAATAAATGATTAGCTCTTAATGGAAATGAAATTTACATATGATTTTGTCAATTTAAATTAATTAACATGTCTGTAACCTTTGAAAACAAACAGATAACTGACCAGAATAACAATTTTAAAATCAATATAATCAATTTAAAATATTTCATTTTTCGAATTGTTATTACTGATACATGATACATTATGTATTTCCAAATGTCTAGTGTCTACATTGAAATTGTAAACCTCATTGAGTTTAACTCGATTTTAGTGGATTTTAAAATAATTGCTTTCAAATGAATATTTTTAAAAGTACTCGACTTATCTACATTTAGTCGCATTGTATTCAAAGATTTTTTGAACGACATATGATGAGAAAACTATAAAATCAAGTAAATTTTGTAGTCTGTTTGAATTTAGTATCGGACAATTTATACCGTAAGGTACCTACTTACCTTCTCTATTTATAATTTTTAAGAGGCGTAGCATATGTATAGATTGGAGTTGATAGATTATACGAATAAAAATAGAAGAAACATATGAAATCTAGCTGTAATAGCGATTGCACTAACAATAAGAATCGAGATTCACGTACGTCCATGGAGTGCGCTGACGATAATCTAA
>JAZBGW010000077.1:18578-28826 GCA_037464815.1 Mylabris variabilis
TGTCATTCAAAAGCTATTTTTAAGACTTTTTACAAAGAAAATCAAACATCAATTTTTTGTTTTGTTTTGATAATTTTACATATTTGTCGCTTATTATTGCTGTCTCAAGACAAAAGATGTTTAGAAGAGTGAACGTCCCAATTACCTTCGATAAATTAAAAAATAAAAAATGATAAAAGTCTAGATTTTCACAGTCGCAATATTTTACACGTAATTTATTATTCACTTTTAAAATGTCGACAATTTGATTAAACCAATTAGTGTCACAATTGATAATTTAAAGCAAACTCTATTTTCTTAAAGTAGTTGTTAAGTGATACATTGTGAAATTAAATTTGTTGGTTCTTTTTATCCTTCTGCTTGATTATGGGTCAATTAAGTAATTGAAGTAGCTTATTAAAAACTAATTGACCCAATCATATGCTTTCTTCACTTAAATTACCATAAATTATCATCAACTCGTTTCTATATTTTTTTAAAAAATAATGGTTATGTTGAGTCTGCTGCTAAAAATTTTGACTCATCGTGCCTGATCGTTTCCTTCTTCTTTGATTGGGAACATCTATATCACATATTGATAAGGTACATTTAAAATGCCATAATAATGTTCTAAACAAAAACGCTTTTCTTTCGTTAACGTTTTCAAAAATTTGCAACAGCACACTTGACGCTTACTGAAAAGGCTGCATTAATTTTTGTTCGAAAGTATATTGAAAATAAGTTTCAGACAAAGCAGGGCTAATTTTCCAAATATAATCCATCATATCTATTGTCAACTCCATTCACGTATTTTTGGCCGCCTTTTTGTTTACAAATAACTATTTTTATTTTTAAATGTCCCAAAAACTACTAATTTCCCATAAAAATAGAACATATAATTAGACGTATTTATTGTTAATTAAATTGTGAGACATATTGCATAATTAAGTATTTACGTAAACATTTTTATCTTAATAACCACAGTCACTAAATCTATTTAAACGGCAATTAATAATTTTTTAGTTAGAACAAAATGTAAATCAATAATGATTTCACAATAAATATTCTTCCATTAATCATAATACTTAACAAGTGATTTTCATTAATAATAGCTTGGAAAAATATGTATTTTCAGGTATCTTTTTGTTTGTTTGTTTACTCTGCTAACCAAATCTTGCGAAATACTTTTCAATTAAATTGTAATGTTTGTTAAGTTATTTTCCTAAAATGATAGAGCTACAAAAACCATAAATTTAGCAACAAGTTTACATTGGCGTAATCATTTTTTTAATAAAATTTTCTTTCTGGATGAGAACATAAGATATTTTCTTTTAGGTACCTTTATGTAAAATAATATTCTTATCGCAAACCCCATTATTTAAGGATATTTAGGGGACTACCTAGAGGTTGATTTGACAAAATTAGAATCTCGTGGCTCATTTGGAAATTGGTCAAAAACGCTCGTTTTAGACACGGTCGCGATTTTCAAAAACTAGTTAAACACACAAAACGACTAGGAATGACCCGGAGACAACATTGATTTTTTCGTTTTTCATTATTGCATTCGAGAAAAAATTTCAAACATTTTCTAACGTTCAAAAATTAAATGAAGAAAAGTGAAAAAATCAATGTTGGAAGGGTCTTTGAGTCATTCTATGTCGTTTTGCGTGTTTAGTTCCTTTTTGAAATTCGCGACATCGTTAGACCAACTTCCAAACGAGCTACGAGGTTCTAATTTTGCTAAAATGATCTCCAAGGACTACTCTATAAATCCTTAAAATATTTTTCAAATCACTTGGCAAATAATGGGAGTTGCCAAAAGAACTTAAATTCGTCGTATGTGAATAACCCTGTAGGTGGTTTAGTTTATTGAAATTAAACCATCTTTGTATCGATTTGATTATTTATTTGTGTAAAAATAGAGATGCAGATTATATATTTAGATGCAATTTGACTTTCACTAATGTTAAACAGACGGTGTAGCAAACTCTGGTTTGCTGTTACCTTTTTATTATTATATAAGAGTTGACCGCATTTTATCTTTTAATTAAAATCAAATACGAATAATTCTATTCAGTACCAAATCTCTAAAACAATCGTTAGATAATATTTAACATTTTTTTTATATATATATAAATAAACTACAATTTCAAGATATTTTTTAAAATATTATACAACAATAAATACTGATCTTACTTTCTGAAAGTTAAAAGTATTATGACAAAATTACATTAAAAGATTATTTTCCCGATTGATTATTAGTTATTAATATTTAATCGATGTAGCAATAAAACCTTCATTATTCTATTAAACCATTTAAAGGAGAAAAAAGAACTGAAAAGAAAAGTAATCCTAGTAACAAAATTGTATAGAGCCGGCTTTTATGTAGGTCGCCGTTAACAAATGTAATAATTGACCGCGAATTTTACAGTTACGTAATCACCACCATAGAAGAATCACTTTCGATTTTATTCATTGTTTTTTCGAATTCCTACTCAGTTATTTCTTTTGTTATTATTAATTATTTTTTGAAAATTATAGAAGAAATACATGTATGTATATGTAATATTTACACGTAGTGATGCAATAAATCTATAATATAGAAGAAATTGGAACGAGTGGAAATGTTTTGAATTTTTTCTAGAATACAGTAGAGGAAAAACTTTATTCTTATTAGTTTTATGTGTGTAGCTCGTTTTAAAAAATCACGACATTGTCCAAAACGATCATTTTTTGACCGACATTCAAATGAGCTACGAAGTTCTAATTTTGATAAAATGCTCTCCAAGGTCTACCCTACAAATCCTTGAAATATTACTTTATTATTTTCATGGAGAATAATAAAGCAAGTTGTTGAGTCTGTATAATCTGCATAATAATCGTATTTGCTTTACTAATCATGGTAAATTACTGCTTATGGGTATTGATGATATAGATAGATACTTCAAGGTTATTGTGTTAATATTATCAGAATTAAGCTGAAAATTGATAGCGCGACCAGAATATTTTTCCTAAAATTCGAGTGCAATTAAAAACAAATTTATGTTTTGACGCAAAACTTGAAAATATCAATATAATTGCTAGTTGAAATTATAATTAAATTTTTATAAACATCAATTACCGATAAATAGAAGAAAGTCTTAATTGAGAAAAACTACTATAATTATTATTTTTGTTTTATATTAATGATAGAATTCAATGAAATTTCGACTGTTGTTATTAAGAAAATCATATTAATTGTAATTAATTATCTTCAATAAGTGCACGTAATTTATAAAATTATTTATTAATTTTCAATGTCACCAGTTCCGTTCATATTAGCACATAAAATAGATTGCAAAATATCTGATGATTTTGATTTTCTGGGCACGTAATCGAACCAAGTCCATGCCACAAAAAGGTTTATACAAAAATGATTTTTGGGGCAAGGACCTCTGTTTATTATAAATCAATAAATTTATTTATTTTATGTTTTTTTTTGTAATTTTCCAGAAGTCCAATGCAGTATCTCTAGTCAAGTTGATTACCAAATTCAAGCATTTTGGGGTGTGAATATACGTGAATTGCATATATTCTTATGGCGACCATGGTCAGATCTCCGACAAGCTTATACAAGTAATGATTTTCTAAAAGGCTATTATCAATATCCTGGAATACAATTAAAGTTGTAATTTGACATTTTTTGAAAATCGTATAGGAAAATAATTAAATTTATTAAATCTATTTTTTAGAAAATCACCACATTCGGATCAAACAATAACATTAAAACTTCCAGTAAATTCATTAAATTTAGGCTCACCGCCGCGTCTGTGTTATCCATTAGTTATATTCCTATTTCGCAATGATTCTCATGAGAATATTCATCCAGATGAAACTGTATGTATTCTATTATTAATTAATTATTCACGTAATTAACTGATTTAATTTAAGGTTGCTTTAATTAATGTTGTACATATCAAGGATTCTGTTTGTACATTACCGACAAGTATTCTAGCACAATATTTGAAACAAGCTAACGGACAATTATCCTGTTTAAAAGTAAAATATTTAATATTATTGTAATAAAAATCAGTTAATTTGATAGTTGTTTTTTTTTTTGTTTTAGCAACTATATTTAGCTACAGGTAATCCGGGTAGTTATGAAGATAATCAAATACCATTAGCTGTAGCTGAACCGGTAGAAGGTGGGCCTGGTCCAATTGGACGTACATTGGTGTGTCCAACAAATGATGATTCGGCAATGTGGAATACATCAGGTGAACAATTATGTGTTGTTTGTCAATATTTCCCATTATCCAGAGCTCTATTACCATGCAGGTATTTTCTATTACCACCAAAGACCGGATTTTGGTGCGCTGACGTCACAGTCCGAACTATCTAACAGTCGAGCGATGCCGGTATAGGCGGCAGTGAATTTACTAGGCGCTTACTAATCTTACTATGTTAGTATGGACAGTATCTCAAGCCACAAGCGCACCAAAATCCGGTCTCTGATTATCATTATTTAAAAAAGAAAATGTCTATATTTTATGATGATTATAGGCATACCTGTATTTGTGCAAGTTGTTTTATGAAATTAGACCGATGTCCAATGTGTCGTGGCCCAATTAAAAGTTATTTTTGTATACGCGGTGAGGAATACATGCCCATACAACAACAAACATCAAAACCAACACAGAATACATTACAAACATGGTTGGATAGTTGGAATGATCGTTTAACTGACTTTTTAGGTTTTGGGCGGTAATTTCTTTACCTTTTATTATTTATTTATTATTTTTAAATAAATAGACGTCAATGATTCATTTAATAAGAAATCATTTTTATATATCTACGATCTTTACGGTTCAAACATCTATCAGCATCACTTTTTCTACTATTGTACTCTATTCTTATAGGTTGTGAGGTATGTTCGTAAGATATTAATTGTAGTTATTAGAAATATGTAAAAAAAATAAGAGTCCTCTATTTATGTTTTAATGCAATAACAAAATAAATTATATTAAGAATGTTAACAATTTCGATTAAGAAATTACTTTTTTACAGTGTATTTTTTAGTATTTATCTGAATTAAGTCTGTGATAATAATTCTCAATGTTTGCAAGTATAGAATTAAATAAAAAAAATTGATACTTTTCTTGTTTATTTACATATAAAAAATCTGTACATTCATTTGGAAATTTTGAGTTCAACACAACAGAATGCTACGAGAACCAATCGGTTGTTAAACCACCAAATAAAGCGGCAGCACTCGAACGCATCACAGCAGTTGGATCTTGTGATTTCTTCGGTGTTGTTTTCACACTATTATCTGTTGTAGTCGTTTGCTGAAAATTCAACACAAATTGTTAGTTACATTACAAAAACTATTAATTTAAAAGTGGGGAAAAAACACAGCACACAGTTAGTAAATTAGCAAAATAAACACACATTTCGTACCCCTAAACTGTAAATCGAATATTGAGCTAGAAATTGAAATTTATTCCAAAATTTAATTGTACTTTGTTGCATTTTAAAACGAGCATTACCTTATCTGTTTGTATAGCCGAATTAATGGCGGCCTTTTGTGTGGGTACACTAATTGGTAATAATGGGAACCATGAAGTCATCGATGGACAACTCAATGCTAAAATTGATGCTTCCTTTTCGTGTTCTTTCATTTTTTCAGTGATTGACAGATTAACTAATTGTGTCGTTGACGGTAATAGACAACCATAAATCACTTGTGATTGTATAACAGATCGTTTTATATTCTCTTGTAAGTATCGATAAAAAACGTCTAAATCGAACGGATCGATTAACGTACGGAATTTATCACAGATATCTTGCGAATTTGTTATTAATTTTGTGTTATCTCTCGATATAGAAAATGTTGTTAAATATTTAATATCAAATAAAAATTGTAATACTTGATTCTGATTTAGATTTTTCTCGAATAAACTTCCATATTCGTCTAAAATCTTATCAACATTCCTTTCAAGGAATTCTAAATGGATCTGTTTCGGTAACGTATGCGCTAAGATATTCGCAATATCTTCATTCAACTTATTCAACACTTTATCCAATAACAAACTCGGTTTTAGTGGTAACTTAATTTGCGATTTGAAAACCTTCTCGTCTGTCTGTTCCTGGATCTCGATTACATCCCACTTCTAAAAGTAAACAATTCTACAATAAACCGAGTTGAGGAAATTTTTTAAAAAATACCGGAAGAATTTCAATCATTGTACACGAATCGACCAATGAAATTTCATGTTTGAGTAGATTTTCTGTATTTTCTACACATAAATCAACCCAATTTTGCCAAAATCGCACACTTGACTTTGTGAAATAATTGCAAATCTTCAACCAATCATCGTTGTTGCCCGTCAATGAACAACATTTATGGAAATGTGGACATAGATTTGTGATAGATTGCAAGAATCTGGCACAAGTCAACGATTTTAGAACGAATAATTCACGATTTTGTTCAGATTTAATGAAATCTTCCAAGAATGTCGTTAAAATTGTTGAATTATTCACACATTCCACTCTAAGGTGATTCTCTAATTCATCTTTATCCAGGAATTTTTTACGCATTTTTATATCGAACGATACCGCAAAACCAAAACTGAATTCGTCGAATTCTCTACCGTAGAAATACTGGGCGATATCCTGGAGGATTTCTAGGAATCGTTGATCAAATTGCCCACACAGATCCATGATGTTTTGAGAATAACCGAGCGTCTTCATTGATAAACCTTAAAATACAAGAGAAACGTGAATTCTACTTAAAGGGATTCCGGACCTTTATGTCGATTCGGCGTGCAAAAACAGTCAATTTTCAAACAGCGATTACTCGCTTGTTTGGGAAGCTCTTTTCTATCTAAATCAATTGAAAATCGATAATATTGGCCAAGTTTTAGCCAGTTATGAAGGAAAATCTACGAAAAAAAAAACAGGGTCTAAGAGTTTTATGTGCCATTCGGAATTTTATCACATTTTGCCAAAAATAGAAAGCTTTAGAGCATGCACCTTTAACGCACATCAATTTTTGACATTATCTTAAAAAACAAGCGAGTAATCGCTGTCTGATAATTGAATGTTTTCGCACGCCGAATCGACATAAAGGTCCGGAATCCCCCTAAATTACTGCTTTTAAAAATTACCGATATGTTTGTTTTCAATACGACTAACATCATGTTCATCTTCAATCCAAGTTGATTCTTTCATCTCAAATTCAATTCGATCTAATTTCGAATTTAAAATCTTCGTTATATCACATTTTAAATCTTCAATAATAATTTTTAATTTCATCGAAATTAGCTCTTTAACACGATTCGTTAGGAGATTTTGAAAGAAATAATACCAAACATTGAAATTTTCTGGTAAATTTGCTTCATAACATATACGTTCCCAATCTTGTGGTAAATTAATTTTCAATACTTCTTCTCGTATTAAATATAAACCTTTTATATGTGTGATAAGTTTTAATGAATTTTTAACACCATTATTTATAGATATTGATGTTGATTGTAACCAATCTTGTAGGAAATTATTATGATTGACAGATTCTTTAAAATTTACATCAAATTTCGGGCGAAATTCTTTAATAATCTTCGGTAAATAATCGATTAATGGTGTTGGTGGTAATTGTAATTTTATTATTGTTGGTTCTGTTGTATCACCAACTAAATCATCTAATTGCTGCCAAATTAAGCCCCTCTTACTGTCTTGGCAACCTGAAATAATCGTTTAATAATAAAAAAAAATAAGGCAATTATAAAAAAATTTACAAATAAAACAATCGTGCAATAAGTGAATTGTTGTAATTAAACATTTCACCATTGCACTGATCTGAATTCGAACGCTAGAATATGTTGAATTGATAACAGCATTTAAAGCCATTTTTCTATGTTCTATAAACGTATTCAATAAATCATTTGTATTTAGATTCGTTAATAATAATAAACCGTTCAAATTGCTACTAGTTTCCTAAAATTTAATTGTTTAAACGTTAATAACAATAATAAACGAAATTGTTTACTTCAGCTGTAATTTCAACAAATTCCAATTTCTGTCGTATTCGCTGCAATATTTGCTCTTTTAACGTTGATAAATTCGATCGAATTTGTTTTAACAACGGTAATCTTGATAGATATTCCGATTTAGTTAGATTTAAACCTAAAATTATACCCAATATGTAACAATTGTTCATTGATTAATTAATTTAAATATACCCATATGGATGTGTTGTGCTAATAAATATAACTGTACAGCTTTTAGATTATCACCCACATCTAGACTAATCCAAATTTGCTCGTTTATAAATATTGCTAATCTGATTTGAATAACTAATACTCTCTCTTCTGTAGTGCTACTATAAAAATAAAGATTTCGTTTAATTAATTATTTAAAAACAATTTTAAATTTACTTGTTGATGTCTGATAATTGATTAAAATCATTAGAAGTATCTTGATTGATTAGTTTCTCACATGTATCGGTGATTCTTTGAATATTACCCACTATATCTTCTGATAACGTTTTCATCGTTTTTATCGCATCAGACGCCGCCAAAACGTCTTTATAACGATCACTAATAATTTACATAAATTAGCAATTAAGTTTCGAAATTTTTGAAAAGAAAACTCACCCGACCATCGATCGTAGTTCGATTCGTTTTCGTTCAATTTCAGCATCTAGTAATTTCTCAATTTCAACAATTTCTTCGATTTTATAATCTTCAAACAATTTATCAATATCTAATTCTAATAAATTATGATAATTTCGGGACATTTTCTCGTTTTTCTTTTTTCGATGGAAATTGTCCGAAATACGCTTTAATATAACCTAACCTAAAAACGTTAAATTGTGAAACGTCAACAAATCAAACGTCAAAATACAAGCAAGACAACCTAACAAAACTAAACGACTAAACCGATATTTCACGATATTAGCCGATACGAATATATTCGTTAATTGATATTATTAAGGCCTGCTTGGTTTTACAGCTCAACGCTGTTTAATAGGCCTAGGCATTTTTTTTAATTCCATAAAAAGTAAACTTTTGAGAAAATGCTAATTCTTGTCGCATTAGGGTTAGTTTCTCCCCAATCTCTCCACATAAAATGAAATTAGGTAGTATTTCTACCTCTATTTTACTGTCATAACTAGAGCAACCCGTGTGAACTTGCCTTAAGATTTCGTACACTCCAGTTGCATTATTTTTTTTTCTATTTTGCGTCTATAATAGCGTTGTTAAGTTAACAAAAGGAGTGCTTTAATTTTATGGTAAATAGTGAAAAATTTGACATAAATTTGAAATAATTTACGAATACTTTTGTAATAGCTTGGGCAAAATACCAGACGAAAAGTCCCTAAATTTATCAATTCATACACCATAGGCGCCAGAAATAGGGACATATGAGAAACATCAGGTCCGCCCATTTATGGTCTATACATATACGTACCTACAGGTAAGTAATCTTCAACTTGTATTTCTATGAGCATTGAAATTTATTGAAAAAGAATAGCATTCAAACAATTACAATATAATTCATTTACACTAAAATTAAATACATATAATAGTCTACAAAGATATGGCGTAATTAATATTTCAATCCAAATAACATACAATAGTATTAAATTCGAATAATTTTTGAAGCACTTACCCTTCATCTTTTTCAAAACTTTCAAATTAAATCTACATTCAACATTTACAATTGCTTTTCAATTAAAATTACTACAATAAATTATAAGTGAATATTGTAAAGTTTGCTATTTTCTTGTTCTCTTATCCAAAAAAATGTCTCTAATGTATTTTATACTTTTAAGACACAGCGTGAATGTGAGTTATAAATACCAATAATTATTATTAATAATCAATCGATATAGGTGCAATAAGAACAAATTAAAAACGTGTGTCATCTATAGGGATTTACAAAAATTACTTGGCAAAACTGCAATAAGCCCGCAAAACTGAATAATTAAACAATTATAAATGCACTAAAACAAGTGTTTATAATTGTTTAATTGTTGTTTAGGATTCGTTGGACAATATTTTAGAAATGTATTGCTTAATTTATTACAGTGATTGTGGTTAATACTAAGGGCAATAATTGATAAGACACAATTAGTTTTTGTTTTATGGAATTATTAAGGCGACCGGCAGAGTTTTATTTTCCAATCAATTTTTAATATCGATTAGAAAATTTACAATAAATTCCTAATTATTATTTGGTATAACTAGACTGTATTTTTTTTATATACAAAAATATATTAAGTAGGTT